>JAPXFQ010001679.1:0-81797 GCA_028564705.1 Apricaphanius iberus | reverse complement strand
GGAGAATGGGGACGTTCTGGGAGAATGGGGACGTTCTGGGAGAATGGGAATGTTCTGGGAAACGTTCTGGGAGAATGGGGACGTTCTGGGAACGTTCTGGGAGAATAGGGACGTTCTGGGAACGTTCTGGGAGAATGGGAATGTTCTGGGAAACGTTCTGGGAGAATGGGGACGTTCTGGGAAACGTTCTGGGAGAATGGGGACGTTCTGGGAGAATGGGGACGTTCTGGGAGAATGGGAACGTTCTGGGAGAATGGGAAACATTCTGGGAGAATGGGGACGTTCTGGGAGAATGGGAACGTTCTGGGAGAATGGGAAACATTCTGGGAGAATGGGAAACATTCTGGGAGAATGGGACGTTCTGGAATGGAACGTTCTGGGAGAATGGGAAACATTCTGGGAGAATGGGAAACATTCTGGGAGAATGGGGACGTTCTGGGAGAATGGGAACGTTCTGGGAGAATGGGAAACATTCTGGGAGAATGGGAAACATTCTGGGAGAATGGGAAACATTCTGGGAGAATGGGGACGTTCTGGGAGACTGGGGACGTTCTGGGAGAATGGGGACGTTCTGGGAACGTTCTGGGAGAATGGGAATGTTCTGGGAAACGTTCTGGGAGAATGGGAATGTTCTGGGAAACGTTCTGGGAGAATGGGGACGTTCTGGGAGAATGGGGACGTTTTCTGGGAGAATGGGAATGTTCTGGGAAACGTTCTGGGAGAATGGGGACGTTCTGGGAACGTTCTGGGAGAATAGGACGTTCTGGGAAGTTCTGGGAGAATGGGAATGTTCTGGGAAACGTTCTGGGAGAATGGGGACGTTCTGGGAGACTGGGGACGTTCTGGGAGAATGGGACGTTCTGGGAAACGTTCTGGGAGAATGGGAACGTTCTGAAGAGGAGACTGGACTTCTGGAGAAACATTCTGGGAGAATGGGAACGTTCTGGGAGACTGGGAATGTTCTGGGAAACGTTCTGGGAGAATGGGGACGTTCTGGGAGAATGGGAACGTTCTGGGAGACTGGGAACATTCTGGGAGACTGGGGACGTTCTGGGAACGTTCTGGGAGAATGGGAATGTTCTGGGAAACGTTCTGGGAGAATGGGGACGTTCTGGGAGAATGGGAACGTTCTGGGAGAATGGGAAACATTCTGGGAGAATGGGGACGTTCTGGGAGACTGGGGACGTTCTGGGAGAATGGGAACGTTCTGGGAGAATGGGAAACATTCTGGGAGAATGGGGACGTTCTGGGAGACTGGGGACGTTCTGGGAGAATGGGGACGTTCTGGGAGAATGGGGACGTTCTGGGAGAATGGGGACGTTCTGGGAGACTGGGAATGTTCTGGGAAACGTTCTGGGAGAATGGGAATGTTCTGGGAAACGTTCTGGGAGAATGGGGACGTTCTGGGAGAATGGGGACGTTCTGGGAGAATGGGAACGTTCTGGGAGAATGGGGACGTTCTGGGAGAATGGGGACGTTCTGGGAGAATGGGGACGTTCTGGGAGAATGGGGACGTTCTGGGAGAATGGGAAACATTCTGGGAGAATGGGGACGTTCTGGGAGAATGGGAACGTTCTGGGAGAATGCGGACGTTCTGGGAGACTGGGAACATTCTGGGAGACTGGGAACGTTCTGGTAGACTGGGAATGTTCCGGGAGAGAGGGAATGTTCTGGGAGAATGTGAAGTTTCTGGAAAACTGGGAATCTTCAGACAAGACTGGAAGGTTTGGGAAAACAAAGAAAGTTCAGGGAAACCAGGAACATGTTGGGGAACCATAAATGTTCTTAGAGAAAATGATCCGAGGAAACGAATTTAAAGAACAGGAAGGTTCTGGGAGACCAGGAGCGTTCTTGTAGACGGGAATATTCTGGGAATTAAACCTTTTTTGAAACCAGAATGTTCTGGGAAACTGAGAACCTTTTGGCAAAATGGGAAGGTTGGGAAAACCAGGAACGTTTGTAAAAACGGGAACATTCTGGGAAACTGAAAAATTTTTAGAAACCAGAACTATTCTGGGAGACCAGAAATGATCTGAGAAAATTTTAATGATCTGGCAAGAATGGGAACAATCTCGGAGAACAGGAACATGCTGCTGAACCCGGAATGTTTTGGCATACCAGAAATGTTCTGGGAAAAATTTAATCATCCGGGAAAACAGGAGCAAAGTAGGAAACCAGGAACATTCTAATAAACCAGAAACATTCTGGGAGGCTAGGAATGTTTTGGGAAATGATTTGGGAAAAAAGGAACAATTACAAAGAACAGGAACCATCATGGAAACCAGGAAAGTTCTGGGAATTTTAGTGTTACTTGTCGGGTTTGAGATCCCGGTGCACGATGCCGTAGTTGTGGAGATACTCCAAGGCCAGAACGGTCTCGGCGAAGTACATCCGGGCCATGTCGACGGGCAGCGCTTTGATGTTCTTCAGCAGCGTGGCGCAGTCTCCCCCTGGAGGACACAACCTGAAAGCGTCAGTACTTCCGGACCGGGCCGTCGGAACATCAGAACCGCGGGTTGCGTCTCTCTTACCCTCCACGTACTCCATCACCATGCACAGGTGCCTCCTGGTCTCGAAGGAGCAGAACATGGAGACGACAAACGGGTTCTCTGCGAACGTCAGGATGTCCCGCTCCACAAAGGCCTGCTGGATCTGGTTCCTCAGGATCAGGTTCTGCTTGTTGATCTTCTTCATGGCGAAGCGCTGCCTGGTCTCCCTGTGGCGCACCAGATACACCGCCCTGAACCGGACAGAACCCCCGTTAGTATCTGAGGCATGCTGGGACGGCGCATAGGGAGGTCGGTGCCGTACCCGTACGCCCCGTTACTGATGAGCTTGATGGTCTCAAAGTCCTCCTCCCTGGGCGTTTTGGTCTTGGTGTGAGGTGGAGCTGCGGGGACGGTGGTGCTCTGGCTCTGAAACGGATCATAGAGGTTAGAACCAGAACCGGACCCACCGCAGAGTCTCGTCCTGCAGGCAGACTCACGTCGACAGAGTCGTCCGTCTCGGGGGTTTCTGGGTTCCCGCTGTCGTAGCTGCTCAGCTGCGTCATTTCTGGAGGAACAGAGAGGCGACCCGACTGAGAACAGGAAGCAGAATCTGGAGAAATCTCAGAACCAGGAGGAAGTCTTACCCTCCAGAGGATCCCTGGTGAGGCCCAGCTGGCTGATGATGTAGCGCGGGATGTCGGACTTAATGCCCTGACCTTCTTTGGCATGACCTTCAGCTGCTTCCAGGAGGTGGTAGAACTCCTCTGGATCGAACTCCTACAGAGGAAGTAGAGGGTGGAGGTCAGGAAGTAGAGGATGGAGGTCAGGAAGTAGAGCGTGGAGGTCAGGAAGTAGAGGATGGAGGTCAGGAAGTAGAGCGTGGAGGTCAGGAAGTAGAGGGTGGAGGTCAGGAAGTAGAGGGTGGAGGTCAGGAAGTAGAGGGTGGAGGTCAGGAAGTAGAGGGTGGAGGTCAGGAAGTAGAGTGGAGGTCAGAAGTAGAGGGTGGAGGTCAGGAATTGGAAGATGGAGGTCAGGAAGTAGAGGGTGGAGGTCAGGAAGTAGAGCGTGGAGGTCAGGAAGTAGAGGATGGAGGTCAGGAAGTAGAGGGTGGAGGTCAGGAAGTAGAGGGTGGAGGTCAGGAAGTAGAGGGTGGAGGTCAGGAAGTGGAAGATGGAGGTCAGGAAGTAGAGGGTGGAGGTCAGGAAGTAGAGGGTGGAGGTCAGGAAGTAGAGGGTGGAGGTCAGGAAGTAGAGGGTGGAGGTCAGGAAGTAGAGGGTGGAGGTCAGGAAGTAGAGGGTGGAGGTCAGGAAGTAGAGGGTGGAGGTCAGGAAGTAGAGGGTGGAGGTCAGGAAGTGGAAGATGGAGGTCAGGAAGTAGAGGGTGGAGGTCAGGAAGTAGAGGGTGGAGGTCAGGAAGTAGAGGATGGAGGTCAGGAAGTAGAGGGTGGAGGTCAGGAAGTAGAGGGTGGAGGTCAGGAAGTAGAGGATGGAGGTCAGGAAGTAGAGGGTGGAGGTCAGGAAGTAGAGGGTGGAGGTCAGGAAGTAGAGGATGGAGGTCAGGAAGTAGAGGGTGGAGGTCAGGAAGTAGAGGGTGGAGGTCAGGAAGTAGAGGGTGGAGGTCAGGAAGTAGAGGATGGAGGTCAGGAAGTAGAGGGTGGAGGTCAGGAAGTAGAGGATGGAGGTCAGGAAGTAGAGGATGGAGGTCAGGAAGTAGAGGGTGGAGGTCAGGAAGTAGAGGGTGGAGGTCAGGAAGTAGAGGGTGGAGGTCAGGAAGTGGAAGATGGAGGTCAGGAAGTAGAGGGTGGAGGTCAGGAAGTAGAGGGTAGAGGTCAGGAAGTAGAGCGTGGAGGTCAGGAAGTAGAGGGTGGAGGTCAGGAAGTAGAGCGTGGAGATCAGGAAGTAGAGGATGGAGGTCAGGAAGTAGAGCGTGGAGATCAGGAAGTAGAGGATGGAGGTCAGGAAGTAGAGGATGGAGGTCAGGAAGTAGAGGGTGGAGGTCAGGAAGTAGAGGGTGGAGGTCAGGAAGTAGAGGGTGGAGGTCAGGAAGTGGAAGATGGAGGTCAGGAAGTAGAGGGTGGAGGTCAGGAAGTGGAGGTGGAGGTCAGGAAGTGGAAGATGGAGGTCAGGAAGTAGAGGGTGGAGGTCAGGAAGTAGAGGGTGGAGGTCAGGAAGTAGAGGATGGAGGTCAGGAAGTAGAGGATGGAGGTCAGGAAGTAGAGGGTGGAGGTCAGGAAGTAGAGGGTGGAGGTCAGGAAGTAGAGGGTGGAGGTCAGGAAGTAGAGGGTGGAGGTCAGGAAGTGGAAGATGGAGGTCAGGAAGTAGAGCGTGGAGATCAGGAACCAGAGCGTGGAGATCAGGAAGTAGAGGATGGAGGTCAGGAAGTAGAGGATGGAGGTCAGGAAGTAGAGCGTGGAGATCAGGAAGTAGAGGATGGAGGTCAGGAAGTAGAGCGTGGAGATCAGGAACCAGAGCGTGGAGATCAGGAAGTAGAGGATGGAGGTCAGGAAGTAGAGGATGGAGGTCAGGAAGTAGAGGGTGGAGGTCAGGAAGTAGAGGGTGGAGGTCAGGAAGTAGAGCGTGGAGATCAGGAAGTAGAGGATGGAGGTCAGGAAGTAGAGCGTGGAGATCAGGAACCAGAGCGTGGAGATCAGGACAAAGTAGAGGATGGAGGTCAGGAAGTAGAGGATGGAGGTCAGGAAGTAGAGGGTGGAGGTCAGGAAGTAGAGGGTGGAGGTCAGGAAGTGGAAGATGGAGGTCAGGAAGTAGAGGGTGGAGGTCAGGAAGTAGAGGGTGGAGGTCAGGAAGTGGAAGATGTAGGTCAGGAAGTAGAGGGTGGAGGTCAAATGATCCACATTGGAAAAACACTGGAAAACTGTTAACAGTTTTCCAGTGTTTTTCCCTCTGAATTCCTGCCTGGACGATCTGGATCAAACCGTTAAACCCTAATGACCCTTGACCCCTGAGTGAGCGGGTGTCGGTCCGATTCCTACCAGACACTCCAGCAGTCGAGCCGGCCGGGCGATGATGATCATCAGCTTCTTCACCAGCTGGGTGACGAACGTCACCTCCTCGCTTTCGGAGCGCTCGTGGGCCTGGAAACAAACAGAAACGGGTCAGCGGTACTGGTCCACTTCTGGGAGACGGGAACAAACCGACGACCCCGGCGTTATTCCCGTCCACATTCCTGGTTAAGCTTCCCTGCCATCTCCGTGAAACGACGGAGTAATTTACCTGGGAACGCTGCTGCCGGAGCGCAGGTGGAAAAACACGGGAGAGCGAGGCTGGAATATTTACATCCCGCCTGGAGCGAAGCAGGAATGTGTTTGTCAGGCTCGTCGGGCAGAAAGCAGCCGGCTGTTCATAAACTGACCTGTTACCACTCTCTGCTGTTTGTCAGAACCAGGGGGCCCGCGGGCCCGTAACCCTGGTACCTGAATAATTTATGAGCGTAATGAAGGCTGGAGGGGCTGATCGGTGAGCGACAGACAGCAGAGCATAATTACACCCAGGCTGCAGGAGAACCAGCGCTGATTCATCTGATCAGCTGAAGGTTTTCTCTGAATCCCGTCTGCATTCAGCCTAGAGCTAAAACCCACGTTCCCTAAAAGCAGGGATGGGATTCCTGGAGAGGAGAGTCCGATAATCCAGACCGTATTCCGGTTTCACTTTCGTTTTTGTTGCAGGATTGAAATAGACGACATAAATTATGGAAATCTGCTTTAAGTCAGTTTTTTCATGTGGTGCCAATTCACAACGGATAAATACAAACATTCAAATCATTTTGTTCATTTATTGTCGGAAATCCGGACTTCCGAGTGGGAAAGAAATCTACTAAAACTAAAGTTTCGCCAAAGTTGTGGTGAAAACACGTTCATTTCACAATAGACACGAGCTGTAAGCTCTCCGCGTATACTGCAGCAGAGTGTGAGTAGTGATGGCATGTGGAAAGTGGAGCTTGTAACCCGGCATGCTGGAATCCCGATTTATCGGAGAACGCCGACGGGAGCCGTGTCTGCTCAGGCTGGGCGTCGCACGCAGCTCAGAGTTCCCAGGTAACTGGAACGCACCGTCAATCTTCTTTCATTCGGCGCTATCTCCACGGACGGAGCCGGGGTCGGACCGGGGGGGCCGCCGCCGGGGTTCCAGCGGACGATAACCAGGGTGCAGGTTGCCATGGCGACCGGCCGGGAGGTCACGGAGGGAGAAGAAGAGGAGAGTCGGCCTCCTGCCAGGTATGTAACGACATGGAGAGATGAAGGAGCGGGTAAAGGGGAACGGGACGGAGACACTCCGGTTCCAAACGGGCTTTTAATCTGTGAAACCCTGCAGAACTTTTTCATCTCTTCCCACAGAACCGCAGGTCCAGAACCGCGGCCTGAAGCCGTGGGCTAAACGAGCCCCAGAGTCTGCCTGATCAGGAGGAAACCGAGATACAAAAAAAAAAAAAAACTTAACTGTAAACTGTGCCTCCTCCCAGCAGTGAGTCACCACCTTCCTCCTCTTCATCACCTCCTGCACCACCTCCTCTTCCTCCAGGATCCTCCACCGGATGTGGGACATCCTTCCTAACCTCCGTCCACCTGTTCACATCTCCTCCTTCTGAATCGGGCCGAAACAAAAGCTGCCTAACGGTGGCTGACTGGTGATGTCATCCTGCAGCGGGAACTCCAGACAGATGTGCTCGCCTCCACTTTCTCACACTCTCCAACAGCCTTCCTCCTCCTCCTCCTGACAGCCAATCACAGCTGAAGGAATCCCCACATGCCCCGCCCCTTTCCAGACCTCCTCTCAGCCCTCCTGCTCGACTAGGAGAGTCATCCGTCAGCCTCCAGCGATCGCTGGGGTGTGAAATTAAAATCAGGACCACGTGTGTGTGTGTGTGTGTGTGTTATGATAGAGGTGTGTGTGTGTGTGTGTCCCAGCAGAGCAGAAGGTCACCAGGAGGTCACCGGGGGCCGTAACGCCGGCCTGCAGGTGCAGAACGGCGCCGAGCTGATTGAGACGTCGCCGCCAGACTCACATTCCCGGGGCGAAAAAAACCACACACAAAAAAAAAAAAAAAAAAAAACGCTCGGAAACGTGGGGATAACGAGGCGGCCGTCGCCGTGGGGACCAGACCGCGGGTGACATCACGGCGTGGACGATGAGCAAAACGGATGCGATGCGTCACGCCGTGAAGGCGATGGAGCGAGACCGACCCGGACTCGTTTAAACGCTGAATTAATTTCTCATTTCTGCGTTTTTTAAGTCGGAAAGAAAATAAAAACAGAAACTCAAAATATTTGTATATTAGAAGATTTTAAATCTATATGTTTTATTTATAAACGTAATCTAACTTCAACGTGAGGCTCATATAAGTAGGTTACATATTTATTCCTATTAATGTCGTTGGTAGAAAAAATATGTGAACAGTTTGAAATGTTAAATAGATTTCTTTAATTAAAAATATTTCTTTAAAAAATCTATGTTATAGTTTTATTTCTTGCACTGTTGTTTTATTGAAATATTCCATGTTTATTTTGTATTTAATGTTAACAGATTATTAAATACTTTTGTATTTTACAGATTTTTCCAATTTATTCAATTATTAATAATTTCTTTTAATTCCTCTTTTATTTCTTTTCATGATGTCAAAGTTAATAAATGCAGCTAAAACAGAAAGTCAGAAATATTTCTATTTTAAGATTTTTTTCCAATAGTAAAAAAAAAAAAAAAATTACATTTAAATATAACATTTAAAAAACATTTTTTTACTTTTATTAAAGATCTTTATTTTCTATTTATCTTACCCTATTGGTTACAGAAAAACTCATCGGATCTTTAATGAATTGAAAACAACAATAATAACAAATTTTTGAAAGAAATTAACATAAAATCAGACAGAAAACTTTATTAAAGGCTGGAATTATTTTATTTTTTTACTTAAATATGCTGTTTTTAGTTTGCGTTTACATTATATAACTAAATAATTTTGTATTCAATATATTAACCAATTTATTCAATTATTAATAACTGTTTCTTTTAATAAAATTAGATTAATATTGATAAATGAAACATTTTCTATTTTAATTCATGTTTTCCAATTCTTCTTAATATTGTTTTTTTTTATATATACTGCAACTTTTATTTATAAAACACAAAAACTGTATTTTTCTTAGTTTAGCTTTTGCAGAATAGCTCATCTGAGCTTAAATTAGCGGAAAACAATAAAAATAAAATAATTATTGAAAGAAAATATAATTTAAAAAAACAGCCAGGAACTCTTTTCAAAGCTGGTATTATAGATTTAGATTTTTTAACTTGTGTTTAAATGTTTCATGTCCCTGTTACATCACTTTATATCTTTTTTTATTAAACTCTGTGATTTGGGGTTTATTATTAAATCAACCAAATTAGTAATTAATAAAGTTATTAATAAGTTAATAATAGTTTCTTCCTGTTTCTTCCATCAGAGGAGATTTAGTGAATTTCTTTGTGGCAGAAAAACATGAATACATTTCTTTTTTAAACGTCTGCATGGGGAATAATCGAGGAATTCCCTGGAGGATTTTCCAGGCGGATAAAATCCGTCTCGTCAGACTCACCTCCTGCAGCAGCTTCTCCAGGCTCTCCTGCAGCTCGTAGAAGTATCTGGAGGTGATGAGGTCCTCCCTGCTTTTGTCCAGGCAGTCCCTGGACAGCTCGATCAGCTGGTGGTAGACGAAGCTCAGGACCCCGTCCGCCAGCGGCCGGACCTTCTCCGGGTCCGAGGAGGCCAGCAGATCGGCCAGACGCTCCTCCATCTGCGCCGTCGCCTGGGGGGGTGAGTCACACGTGTGGGCGGGGTGAGTTCACCAATCAGGGAGCGGGTCATACACCAACCAGAACCACCTCTTTTTAAACCCGCCTTGCACCTTAGGGAAGCGCTCCTTGTAGACGTGGTTCATCATCATGATCTCGTGGTCGAAGGAGACCGGCGAGCGTCCGGGGCTGCAGGGAAACAGAAACAGCCACTCAGCACGCACCAAATATGCGTCCTGTCCCTTTAATTCCAACGACTCTCTGAGTTTCCACGAGGGTCAGAGGTCGGATCGGGCCGCCTGGAAGGCAGCAGGATAAACTGACTCCGGTAAAAACCCTAACCTGCAGAACCGGCACACTTACTGAACTGGGTTTGGTTCTAACTTTAAACCACTGATTCAGAACTTCTAGGGTTCTGCTGAGAGGTTGAGCAGCAGCGGGAAGTAGGGATGCACCGATACCGATACTGCCTAATGTACTGGTATCGGTTAAGTTTACCCGATGCAATGAACCGATACTCAAAATGGGGAAAATCTGCAACAAATTCACCAAAAAATATAAATTTTTCACTTTAAATTTTATTTTTGTGGTAATTTTATATTTTACATCTGTTATTTTGTCTCACTTTTCAAGAAAGGCACCAGAATTTATACAGTTTATTAATTCAACAATATGTGGCAAGGGTACACAACGAGGGCCCAGGCGGGATTCGATGCCACGACTCCCAGGTGAAGGTCATGTGCGCTAACCCGTCAGCCAAAGGGACATCCCTGTGGCCAAGCAGCCAGAGCGCATAATGTATGGGAGCCATAGTGACAGGACCTCCGCACTGTCACAAATAATATCGGATCGGGTCGGGTATCGACAGATACACAAAATCCAGCCATCGGTATCGGTACTGATAAAGTCGGATCGGTGCATCCCTAGCAGGAAGCAGCGTTTTATTGGTGGCAATGATTCGCCGACGGCTTGAGGTTCAGCTGCTACCGATCTGTGACCCCAGAACCGGTCAGAACTCTTCTGTGTGGACACCAGAACTCAGCAGAACAAAAGCCGGGACTTGCACCCTCGACCCGGGTGGTTCTGAATGGGTCTGAGTCCAAGAAACGGTCCTTTAATGTCCCACGAGGGGAAATTTGGTTAAAGCAGCAGCAAAGTGGCAGGAAATACAAACGTTAAGGTAGAAAGACGTAAAAAACAAACAGAACTGAAGAGTCAATAAAACTCTGAGGCTTTTTCTAATCCAGCAAAACAAAGAAAAACATTTTCTCTGGGTTTATTCATTTATGTGAGTGATTTTCACCTGTAGATATGAACATAAAGGCAGTTTTTCCCGCATTTAACAGGTTGAAGATATTAAAACTATGAAAAAAATATCTTTAATTTAAAAAAAGCAACCCTTAAAAAATGATAATGATGATAAAAGGTGTTGTGAGCCTGAGGATGACTCTTCCACACGCAGAGATCATGTGACCAGAGGAGCGATGAGGTCATGCTTTCAGTCATCCATCAGCGACTCAGAGTCCAATTAGCTGCTTAACGAGGAGGAGATGGAAACACACACACACACACACACACACTCTGACATTTCTTCTAACCCTAACCATTTCTGATCTGCTCCTGACCCGTAGCATGACTAAAACTTAACTCATACCTCTAAAACCAACAAGCAGAGCTCAGCAGCAGCGCCCTACAGTTAGAATGAGGTCAAAAGTCTTTCCCTTTTCATTAAACAGTCCTCACTTTATAGGTAAAAGCTACAAAACTGTATAAGAAAAAAAATCTGCTCTACATATCTACATAAATAAGCTAAACCGCACTGCAATAAAATAAATGTAATGATGTAAACGTGACAAAATAAATCAAAAATGAAAGGTAAATGTAATTAAATAGACACAAAGGGCAAGAAATGAAACGTATGATGATAAATATTATATTGATTAAAACGAAATTAACGAAGTCACAAAAAAATTCATAAAAACATCATGATATGATGAAAATAAAAGAGTGAATAAATAAAGCTTATTTTGTCTAAAATAATGTACATAATCATGATTATTATCATTATATATATATACAATATATAATACTTGCTATTATGAAGAATAATAATTATTATAATGAAATTATATAACTATATTATAAGAAAAAAAGCTTAATTTCTAATGATTTCATGTAATCCTGTTTTAGCAGCTGAAGATAATCTGAGCTGGCGTGAACAAAGAAACGCCTCCCACACGGTTAGTGAGGAACGTCCATCAGAACGCCTCGGATCTTCATGAGGCAGGAACATCAATCAAACCCAGAGCGTCTCCGTCCAGCGGCTGGGATGGTTCCAGCGCCTCAGGCTGCTGCTTTCTTCCTCTAATCCTCCCGACTCTGACCCGGTAGCAAAAACAAATTGTGCCGGGGTGGAGGGGGGGTGATTAGCGAAATAAAAAACGACCCAGAGGCGTTCTACAACGAGACCGTCTCCGACGCTTCTCTCCGTTTACAGGAGAACCGATGATCCGACGTTTCCGCTCCGCCTTTAGTGAAGTGAACGAGACGAGTTTAAGAATCAGGAAACCTCCAGAGTGCAGAAGCTCTCTGGGGGTCAGAGGTCAGGCGGCTTCAGAATGAGGCAGGAGGTCCAAGGAAGAGGAAGGCCTAACTGACAGGAAGAGGAGGAACCAGAACCGACGGAAGCAGGAAGCCGTGTTTCAGATCAAATCAGGAACTGAGAACAGAAACAACTAATCGTTTTAATCGATTTTTTAAAATGGTTCACAACTAATTAAGTCGTTGATTAGTTGATTTATTTTTTTGGCTTAACCCTTTAATGTTCCCATGGAAGAGGCGGGACTAGCTGAGAGGAGAACCAATCAGCCGTCTCACCGAGACGTGACGCTAACCAGGAAGACCGATGCAACTTTTTCAGTCCCAATACCGATACCGATACCTGGGCTTTGTGTTTCTGTCGATACCCGATACCTGATACCGATCCTAATGCTGAATTAGCCAGCTTTATACCTTACACCTTAAACCTTTCTAGAAGAGACTAAAGACGCAGGAGTTTACGAAAAATAACAGATGGAAAATATAAAATCACCATAAAACTAAATGTTAAAGTGAAAAATGAAACATTTTTTTGGTGAATTTAATTCAGATTTACCACATTTTAAGTATTGGTTCTTGGTATTGGTTAACATTAACCGATACATGTGAATTAGATGGTATCGGTGTGTGGTAGAAACAAACGTTTTATGGACCTGTTTCACATACGACAACGAGAAGAAAAAAAACCCGGAGCAAAGATGTGGAGATTCATGGAGAGAAAGCGACGTTCTGAAGACGCAGATAAAGTTGAGGACCAGAAAGCGCTAACTTTGTAATCACAGTAAATGTAACGACCATGAAAAGTACGGATAAAATATCGGGGTAATTTCATCATGTTTCATAACGAAAGCTAAAGTCGGGTTCAGGTTTCTAGCTTCCCAATCAGGAAATGACTCATTTCTACCTGGTTTATTTCTAACCTGAGCATCTTTAATCTGCTCCGACATTTCAAACTGGGATTAGATTATTCTGCATTAATATCAGAATAGTTTAAACTAGTTTAAACTTCATGATTCAGATATTATTTATTCTTAGCTGTGTGCCGTATCTGATCAGTGGCGGCAATTATGTATTTTAGTCGCCTGCATAAAAATTAAACCGAAACATGACCATCCTGCCTTCCTAGACGTTCTGTAAAGCTTCAGGTGTAAGTTCACCTTTGACCCTGAGGAAGCGAGCGTAGACATTTATACGTAGACGCCTCCTGGAGCCAATATGGCCACCGCCGCGATACGTCAGCGTCGCCGCCATATTGGATGTGGCAAAGCTGCGCTGTAAACTAATACAAGTAAATAAAATGAATTATATAAAGCGCCTTTCTGCAATGACATTTATTTTATTGCCTCTTATCTATTTCTTCACACATGCACTACAATGGGGAGCCTAAGCCCCGCCCTTCTACTTCCTGTCCGTTGGGTCCCCAAATGCCCCAAAAAATGACTGACAGTCAATGGAGCGATAAAAGTTATTTTCTGATCCAGTCTGAAATGCGCCGTGGATCCAACATATGATGTCCGTGAATTTTAAAAACTAATTGTGATGCAGAGAAAACGTTGATTTTCGACCGGAGGTAAAAGTTACTTTAGGTTTTGTGTGAAAACGTTTAGCGGACTAAAACTGCAGAAGAAGAAGGAGAGCGAGGGTCGTAGCCTCCAGGATGAAGAAAGGAGCATTAAACACGGAGAAAACCTCTATAAATGTGACCATGTGGAAAGTAGCAGCTATGTCGGGGATAAAACAGTTGGTGGAGTGAGAGCCAGCATGGAGGAGAAGCTCTACAAGCTCTAGGTGAAGGTTTTACGTGCTATAGCTAGTGCTAGCTATAGCTAGTGCTAGCTCCTGTTAGCAAAATGGCGTCATATATGCTACTTCTGATTTGTAGGCATTTTAAATGCGAATTTTTACGATCAAATAAATCCCAAATCACTGGACAAACACAGTAGAAATGTACATCATTATCATTTAGATCGAAGTACAACATATGTGTGATAACTTTTATCGCTCCATTAACTTCCATTCATTACTTTTTGGTTTGGGGACCCATGGGCCTAAAGGAAGGGGAGGAGCTTAGGTTCCCTACAGGACGGGGAGGAGCTTAGGTTCCCTACAGGAAGGGGAGGAGCTTAGGGTCCCTACAGGAAGGGGAGGAGCTTAGGGTCCCTACAGGACGGGGATGAGCTTAGGTTGCCTACAGGACCGGGAGAAGCTTAGGTTCCCTACAGGACGGGGAGGAGCTTAGGTTCCCTACAGGAAGGGGAGGAGCTTAGGCTCCCTACAGGAAGGGGAGGAGCTTAGGCTCCCTACAGGAAGGGGAGGGGCTTAGGCTCCCTACAGGAAGGGGAGGGGGTTAGGGTCCCTACAGGAAGGGGAGGAGCTTAGGCTCCCTACAGGAAGGGGAGGAGCTTAGGGTCCCTACAGGAAGGGGAGGAGCTTAGGGTCCCTACAGTAAGGGGCTTAGGCTCCCAACAGGAAGGGGAGGAGCTTAGAACCCCTACAGGAAGGGGAGGAGCTTAGAATCCCTACAGGAAGGGGAGGAGCTTAGGGTCCCTACAGGAAGGGGAGGGCTTAGAGTCCCTACAGGAAGGGGAGGAGCTTAGGGTCCCTACAGGAAGGGGAGGAGCTTAGGGTCCCTACAGTAAGGAGCTTAGGCTCCCTACAGGAAGGGGAGGAGCTTAGGGTCCCTACAGTAAGGGGCTTAGGCTCCCAACAGGAAGGGGAGGAGCTTAGAACCCCTACAGGAAGGGGAGGAGCTTAGAATCCCTACAGGAAGGGGAGGAGCTTAGGGTCCCTACAGGAAGGGGAGGGGCTTAGAGTCCCTACAGGAAGGGGAGGAGCTTAGGGTCCCTACAGGAAGGGGAGGAGCTTAGGGTCCCTACAGTAAGGAGCTTAGGCTCCCTACAGGAAGGGGAGGAGCTTAGGGTCCCTACAGTAAGGGGCTTAGGCTCCCAACAGGAAGGGGAAGAGCTTAGGGTCCCTACAGTAAGGGGCTTAGGCTCCCAACAGGAAGGGGAGGAGCTTAGAACCCCTACAGGAAGGGGAGGAGCTTAGAATCCCTACAGGAAGGGGAGGAGCTTAGGGTCCCTACAGGAAGGGGAGGGGCTTAGAGTCCCTACAGGAAGGGGAGGAGCTTAGGGTCCCTACAGGAAGGGGAGGAGCTTAGGGTCCCTACAGTAAGGAGCTTAGGCTCCCTACAGGAAGGGGAGGAGCTTAGGGTCCCTACAGTAAGGGGCTTAGGCTCCCAACAGGAAGGGGAGGAGCTTAGAACCCCTACAGGAAGGGGAGGAGCTTAGAATCCCTACAGGAAGGGGAGGAGCTTAGGGTCCCTACAGGAAGGGGAGGGGCTTAGAGTCCCTACAGGAAGGGGAGGAGCTTAGAGTCCCTAGAGGAAGGGGAGGAGCTTAGGCACCCCATACGTGAGAAGCAGTTAGGGACCAAAATTCATGTATTTAATCTTCTCATATGTCTAAAATAAGAACTTTATTGATCACCACAAAGTGCAGCTGTTACCACAATGACTCTCCGTCCGTTAGCCGCTCTCAGCTCGTTGTCATCCTTAATCTATATTTAATATGTACATTTCAAGATATCTCTACGTTTATTCCAAATATTTTTTTAATTTATTTTTACGTTATTTTTAGATTCTAATTAATAAGCGTACACTACGAAAGGGACTCTTTTACTCCTTTCCCTGTGTGTAACTGTTGTTTCCTAATTTTATTTAATATTCTGATTTATGAGAAACTGGGTATGAAAAATGAAAAGTAAGGTTGTTTTTAATTTTCTGTGTACTGGTTGTTGAGCTGCTAAGGAAACCACACCTTAATTGTAGACTCAAACCAGCGGTGTTAACAACACACAGCATGGATGAAGTCCTGGCAAACAGGTTAAAGAGTCTTGGAAACCTTTCTAACAAAACTGAAGGAAAAACCTTTGTGAAAGGATTGAAGATGTAAAACAGATTCCCTTTTTATAAAGCAAACAGCCAACGAGTTATTTATTTCTTCATTTAGTTTTAAATTATTGTATTTCATTGTTCTAACTGTAAGATCATTCATATTCAGTTTCACGGTTTGAAAAAGGTCTTTGGAAGGTCTGAAAACTAGATTGAGGATGAAAGATTTTCAATAAACCCGTAAAAAGAATCACTTGCGTCTGTTTTGTTTGGAAGGAGCCGCAATGTGGATGCTCGTCCACGATTAAAAATATCTCATTTTAACGTACCAACGTTACTTATAGAGCACTAAATCAACCACAGCTGGAATAAAGTCATGCACACAACTAAAATAATTAAAATGAAGAAAAACGCAAAAAGAAATTAAAATAGAAATATAAAATAAAAGCAAATAAGATCAGAAACAGTCACAAGAATGCTGCATCTTTTCTCCGACCGGCACCAAATGCCGACGTTTGCCACATCCAATATGGCGGCGACGCTGACGTACAGCTCGACGCTGAATGAGTCGTCTACGTCTGTGGGACGTCCTACCTGAGGCTGCGGGAGCGCGGTCTCATGGCGGGGGAGCGGCGGTCCTCCTCGTCCGTGACGCTCTCCGAGCTGAAGTGTTTGGTGAGGAAGCGCAGCTCGTCCGGCGTGGGCTGGAAGGGCAGCTGGTGGAGTTTCTCCTGAGATGAACAGGAGGACTGTGAGAGGAGGAGCACAGAGGGAGCACAGATTACAACCAGCGGCTACGGCGCTACGGATCGGGTCGGGGACCACAGCAGCAGAGGTCAGGGTTAAACGTGTGCGACAGAAAACTCCCAGGAACGGCAGGAAAAACCACTGAACGGATGGAAAACTCCTTAAAGAGAGAAGAATACCAGAGGTGCTGCTGCTGCTGCACAGATACCAGTTCAAACTGGGACGAAACCAGTTATGACTAAAGTGAACCAAGAACAGGAGCAGATAAAAATCAAGAAATAAACTGAGATTAAACCAGATTCAACTGCAGATTAAATACTGGGTTAAAACCAGAATTAAACATGACTAAAGTGGGATAAAACCATGAAACATCTTAAATCAGATCAGGAAACATATGATTACGACACAAACCAAATCTGGATAAAACCAGGATAAAAGGAGAAAATTTTAAAACGAAACCAGGAAATTATCCAGGAAGATACCAGAATACACTCGAGATTAATAACTGGGACGAAACCAGTTAGGATCCAACTGAATCAAGAACAGGACCAGAATATTCAGTGGATAAAACCAGGATGAAACTGGGATATAAGTAGAATTAACTCTAGTTTCCAGTTTCCTAAAAGACCAGGAAAAAAATGTAATTACAACACAAACCAAATCTAGATAAAACCAGCATGAAAATCTCAAAATGGAGCCAGCAGGAGGGACTTTGGTCTGACCAATCAGCTCTCCAGATGATTGTTGGGAAACAAATGACTTCAGAATAAGGGAAGTATGTTTCTGAGGAGCCCTACAACTGAACCAGGTGTACTTTTTTCGTTTAAATGAAATAAGAGGTGGAGAAAAGAAGATACTCACTGAGACTGTGGAGCTGGGGGTGTTGGTGCCGTACCCAGAGGAGGGCAGAGAGGCCAGAGACCAGCGGCGGCCATCAGTCCTGGAAGCAACAGTTACAGCTATTAACCAATCAGCCAATCAGGATCGGCTCCTCGGGATTTTAAATAAAACATCCAAACAGCTGAGAGAAACTGAGACCAGGAGCAGAAGATGCAGGGAAGCTTCCAGAGAGAATCTCAACTTCCTCCAGCTGATAAGGCAGGATTCCCAACGTCGGCATGCAAAGAACCGGGCCGCAGCCTGGTTCTGCAGAACCAGTGAAGCAAAGACCGAAGATGTTTTAGTCTGCCGGGTCGGAAGTGGATCTTAGAGGTTTATTCAGATCACTGATCCCATTTAATTGTGAGACGCCTGCAGTACGACGGAAGGTCAGAAAAGTTCCTGAGATGTTCCTGAAACATTCCTGAAATGTTCCTGAAACATTCCTGAGATGTTCCTGAAACATTGCTGAGATGTTCCTGAAACATTCCAGAAACATTCATGAGATCTTTCTGAAACATTCCTGAGATGTTCCTGAAACATTCCTGAGATGTTCCAGAAACATTCATGAGATGTTCCTGAAACATTCCTGAAACATTCCTGAGATGTTCCAGAAACATTCATGAGATGTTCCTGAAAGATTCATGAGATGTTCCTGAAACATTCCAGAAACATTCATGACATGTTCCTGAAACATTCCTGAGATGTTCCAGAAACATTCCTGAGATGTTCCTGAAACATTCCTGAGATGTTCCAGAAACATTCCTGAGATGTTCCTGAAACATTCCTGAGATGTTCCTAAAACATTCCTGAAATGTTCCTGAAACATTCCTGAGAAGTTCCTGAAACATTCCAGAACTATTCCTGAGATCTTTCTGAAACATTCCTGAGATGTTCCTGAAACATTCCAGAAACATTCATGAGATGTTCCTGAAACATTCCTGAGATGTTCCTGAAACATTCCAGAAACATTCATGAGATGTTCCTGAAACATTCCTGAGATGTTCCTGAAACATTCCTGAGATGTTCCTGAAACATTGCTGAGATATTCCGGAAACATTCCAGAAACATTCATGAGATGTTCCAGAAACATTCCTGAGATGTTTCTGAAACATTCCAGAAACATTCCTGAGATGTTCCTGAAACATTCCTGAGATGTTCCTGAAACATTCCTGAGATGTTCCTGAAACATTCCAGAAACATTCCTGAAACATTCCTGAGATGTTCCTGAAACATTCCTGAGATGTTCCAGAAACATTCATGAGATGTTCCTGAAACATTCCTGAGATGTTCCTGAAACATTCCTGAGATGTTCCTGAAACATTCCAGAAACATTCCTGAGATGTTCCAGAAACATTCCTGAGATGTTCCAGAAACATTCATGAGATGTTCCAGAAACATTCCTGAGATGTTCCTGAAACATTCCTGAGATGTTCCAGAAACATTCATGAGATGTTCCTGAAACATTCCTGAGATGTTCCAGAAACATTCATGAGATGTTCCTGAAACATTCTAGAAAAATTCCTGAAACATTCCTGAGATGTTCCTGAAACATTCCTGAGATGTTCCAGAAACATTCATGAGATGTTCCTGAAACATTCCTGAGATGTTCCTGAAACATTCCTGAGATGTTCCTGAAACATTCCAGAAACATTCCTGAGATGTTCCTGAAACATTCCTGATATGTTCCTGAAACATTCCTGAGATGTTCCTGAAACATTCCTGAGATGTTCCAGAAACATTCCTGAGATGTTCCTGAAACATTCCTGAGATGTTCCTGAAACATTCATGAGATGTTCCTGAAACATTCCTGAGATGTTCCTGAAACATTCCAGAAACATTCCTGAGATGTTCCTGAAACATTCCTGAGATGTTCCTGAAACATTCCAGAAACATTCCTGAGATGTTCCAGAAACATTCCTGAGATGTTCCTGAAACATTCCAGAACATTCCTGAGAGTTCCAGAACATTCCTGAGATGTTCAAATTCTGAGATGTTCCGAAACATTCCTGAGATGTCAGAAACATTCATGAGCAAATTCCTAAACATTCTGAGATGTCAAACATTCTGAGAGTTCCTGAAACATTCATGAGATGTCCTGAAACAATCATGAGATGTCTGAAACATTCATGAGATGTTCCTAAAACATTCCTGAGATGTTCCAGAAACATTCCTGAGATGTTCCAGAAACATTCATGAGATGTTCCAGAAACAATCATGAGATGTTCCTGAAACAATCATGAGATGTTCCTAAAACATTCCTGAGATGTTCCTAAAACATTCCTGAGATGTTCCAGAAACATTCATGAGATGTTCCAGAAACATTCATGAGATGTTCCTGAAACAATCATGAGATGTTCCTGAAACATTCATGAGATGTTCCTAAAACAATCATGAGATGTTCCTGAAACATTCCTGAGATGTTCCAGAAACATTCATGAGATGTTCCAGAAACATTCCTGAGATGTTCCAGAAACATTCATGAGATGTTCCTGAAACATTCATGAGATGTTCCTAAAACATTCATGAGATGTTCCTAAAACATTCCTGAGATGTTCCAGAAACATTCCTGAGATGTTCCAGAAACATTCCTGAGATGTTCCTGAAACATTCATGAGATGTTCCTGAAACAATCATGAGATGTTCCTGAAACAATCATGAGATGTTCCTAAAACATTCCTGAGATGTTCCTAAAACATTCCTGAGATGTTCCAGAAACATTCATGAGATGTTCCAGAAACATTCATGAGATGTTCCTGAAACAATCATGAGATGTTCCTGAAACATTCATGAGATGTTCCTAAAACATTCCTGAGATGTTCCAGAAACATTCCTGAGATGTTCCTAAAACATTCCTGAGATGTTCCTGAAACATTCCTGAGATGTTCCAGAAACATTCATGAGATGTTCCTGAAACATTCCTGAGATGTTCCTAAAACATTCCTGAGATGTTCCAGAAACAATCCTGAGATGTTCCAGAAACATTATGAGATGTTCCTGAAACAATGAGATGTTCCAGAAACATTCATGAGATGTTCCTGAAACAATCATGAGATGTTCCTAAAACATTCCTGAGAGTTCCTAAAACATTCTGAGATGTTCAGAAACATTCATGAGATGTTCCAGAAACATTCATGAGATGTCTGAAACAATCATGAGATGTTCCTGAAACATTCATGAGATGTTCCTAAAACAATCATGAGATGTTCCTGAAACATTCCTGAGATGTTCCAGAAACATTCATGAGATGTTCCAGAAACATTCCTGAGATGTTCCAGAAACATTCATGAGATGTTCCTGAAACATTCATGAGATGTTCCTAAAACATTCATGAGATTTTCCTAAAACATTCCTGAGATGTTCCAGAAACATTCCTGAGATGTTCCAGAAACAATCCTGAGATGTTCCTGAAACATTCCTGAGATGTTCCTGAAACAATCATGAGATGTTCCTGAAACATTCATGAGATGTTCCTAAAACATTCCTGAGATGTTCCTGAAACATTCCTGAGATGTTCCAGAAACATTCATGAGATGTTCCAGAAACAATCATGAGATGTTCCTGAAACAATCATGAGATGTTCCTGAAACATTCATGAGATGTTCCTAAAACATTCCTGAGATGTTCCAGAAACATTCCTGAGATGTTCCTGAAACATTCCTGAGATGTTCCTGAAACATTCCTGAGATGTTCCAGAAACATTCCTGAGATGTTCCTAAAACATTCCTGAGATGTTCCTGAAACAATCCTGAGATGTTCCAGAAACATTCCTGAGATGTTCCTGAAACATTCCTGAGATGTTCCAGAAACATTCCTGAGATGTTCCTGAAACAATCATGAGATGTTCCTGAAACATTCATGAGATGTTCCTAAAACATTCCTGAGATGTTCCAGAAACATTCATGAGATGTTCCTGAAACAATCATGAGATGTTCCTGAAACATTCATGAGATGTTCCTAAAACATTCCTGAGATGTTCCAGAAACATTCCTGAGATGTTCCTAAAACATTCCTGAGATGTTCCTGAAACATTCCTGAGATGTTCCTGAAACATTCATGAGATGTTCCGAAACATTCAGAGATGTTCCTAAAACATTCCTGAGATGTTCCAGAAACAATCATAGATGTTCCTGAAACAATCATGAGATGTTCCTGAAACATTCATGAGATGTTCCAAACATGCCTAGATGTTCCAGAAACATTCCTGAGATGTTCCTAAAACATTCCTGAGATGTTCCTGAAACATTCCTGAGATGTTCCAGAAACATTCATGAGATGTTCCTAAAACATTCCTGAGATGTTCCTGAAACATTCCTGAAACATTCCTGAGATGTTCCTGAAACAATCATGAGATGTTCCTGAAACAATCATGAGATGTTCCTAAAACATTCATGAGATGTTCCTGAAACATTCCTGAGATGTTCCAGAAACATTCATGAGATGTTCCTGAAACATTCCTGAGATGTTCCTGAAACATTCCTGAGATGTTCCAGAAACATTCCTGAGATGTTCCTGAAACAATCATGAGATGTTCCTAAAACATTCATGAGATGTTCCTAAAACATTACTGAAAAATTTCTGAAACGTTCCTGAAACATTCCTGGAAAATACCTGAAACATTCCTGAAACGTTCCTGAAGATTCTCTCAGACCCACAAATATCTCCTCAACTCATTTATCATCAGAAATCTGATTGTCTCTGTATTAAATGTTCGTGCTGCAGATGGAGGAGAAGATGTTCAGCCATGCAGGGAGAGAAGGAGGCGGAGAGACAGCGAGGGAAAGGTGTGATTGTTACCTGTCAGCTCTGTGTCCGTGGCTGTCAGGAAAACAAGACATGGATCGGTTTTACTTAACTGGCTGCAGCTCACAGAACTTCTCATAACTAATCACTACACTTTGGTCCATGAAGGGTCCTGGATCAGGACCTAGAATCCTGGATCAGGACCTAGAATCCTGGATCAGGATCTAAAGATCTGGATGAGGATCTAGAATCCTGGATCGGGATTCACCAAAAAATATTTCATGCTGAAAACTTCAGCACGAAATTAAAATGCTTCATATTTTCTTCCTGCAATCTGCAGCTCCACCACTGGGTGTCAGTGTTGTTCCGGAGCTGAGCAGCAGAGGTCAGCATTTCCCCTTTCAGTCCTCATCAAGGCTCCTTCCTGCTGCAGCATCCTGTCATATTTACACAGGGCGTTTCCATAGAAACACAATCGTATTCATTAAAAAAAACAAACGTGGAAACCATCAGCAGAGAGGATCAGAGCTCGTTAATCCTTTCAACACAGCGCCTCCTCCTGGGCTCTATTCAACACTTTATAGGAATAAAATAAAATTAAAAACTAATTTTATCGCAGTAAATCGCTGTGATCCAGGTGATGAAAAGGTGTGCAGACAGAGATCTCACCTTCGGGCGGGAATGAAGGAGAAATGTGCGGCCGTGTTGGGGGAAAAGTTGCGAGGGCTGTCCAGTGGGCTGGTGCCTGAAAGACAGAGAAAAGGGCAAAAAAACACTTTTTTAAATATTTCTGGCCTCTTTAAACATTTGCTGCTCCTCTATCAGAAAGGGTTAAACCTCCCAGAGATTATACACCTTATGATGCCAAAATGTTACAGATGAACATTAATAATGTCTGTAATTCATCTAAAGTCAATATAGAGCAAATCAATTGCATTTTTAATTAAATTATCAGTTATTAAGATGAGCAAAGTTGTCCTTCCTATAGCATTTACTTAATGAATGAATAAATGAATAAAATCGGTTGAATTTCGATGAAAATGAAGGTGGATGAATGTGTTCTCTTCTGGATGACTTATGATCCACAGATAGAGAGGTTATTCATCGATGGACTCCTCTCCTCTTAAACATCTCCAGCGGTAAACGGGAACCAGTATAAAACCGTCAAACACCAGCCTCGGTTTGGCTTCATAAATGCAACAATAAATATCAGTTATAGATCTACGGG
The DNA here is from genome assembly GCA_028564705.1 of Apricaphanius iberus. Lineage (NCBI taxonomy): Eukaryota > Metazoa > Chordata > Actinopteri > Cyprinodontiformes > Aphaniidae > Apricaphanius > Apricaphanius iberus. Next base: position 58,442 of record JAPXFQ010001679.1, on the reverse strand, counting down.
GACGGATAAATATAGAACCACAGAAGCTGTTTTACATCTTTAGACTCCTTTCTGTTAGAAACTGATGTGACAGTGACCTACTTTAGCAAAAAGCCAGAAGTATTCCTGCGCATGAGAGGAATACTAATGTAATATCTGCTCCCTGGAGGGAAGGTGAGGCTGAGATGAGAGAAAAATTGCAATAATTGGGTGGGAGGAGGATGAAGGAGAGAAAAGCAAAGAGTCTTAGGTCTGAGCGTCGTTCTTCATGCCCCTCACTGCTTTCAGAAGCCAGAGCACCGACAGAGCGGCCCGTCATCATCTGACCTTTTCCCAGGAGCGGCCTGCTGGAAACCAGCGGGACAACAGGAAGCTTAGAGCCACAGAAGCAGAACGGAGAGCAAAGGAACCGACGCTTCGAACCGCCATGCTTTATTTAACAAAAACAAATATAAAAGCATCGGATTTTAGTGGCTTCTAAAATACAAAAATCTATCCGAGTCATGGACGATTACACAACAAAAAAAAGCTAAACGCAGAGACAAAAGAGCAGCGGTTCTTGTTGGAATCAATCAGATATGTGCTCCTGATAAAGATGTACTCGTACTAACTGGGTCAGCGGTACGGTTCACTGGTAGTTACATCACTAGTAGGTAGGGCTGGTACCGATTCAGATCTCATTAATCGATTAATTACGATTCTTAAGAGTTAGAATCGCTCATCACGATTCGATCTGATCCAGTTTGATATCGATATGTGAAAATGCTATAAAATGTGTTTTTTTGAGCTGTTATCTTAATTATGTACTTATGTAATTGATGGTTTTATTTTTGAAGGGGGGGGGGGGGGTTGTGGGGTTATTTTAAATCTGTAAAGCACTTTGAGTAACTTTGTTTGTTTGAAAAGCGCTTTATAAATAAAGTTTGATTGATTGATTGAATTATATGCCTGTAATTCAATATGCCTTATTAAGTAACCTAAAATGGCCGTCTGGACTTTACCTTCCGATTTTTGTTGCAAAACGGCGAAAATATTGAGAAAAATAATTAAAAATTATTTTTTTTTGAATCAATTCAATTCAATTTCTCTACGTTTTTTTCAATACAGCCCTACTAATAGGGTCCTTAAAGGGACAGGCCACGCTATCGTAGCATTGATCGATGTAAGTGAATGTGGAGATGCTAGAGCGAGGGCATGTAGTAGTTCCCATTTACTTACACTGATTTATGTTAAGCACGTAGCTAATAGCTAAGCTACAGTTAAACCACGGCTACATGAAGCAGCGGGGAGCAGAGCTAAAGCTAGTTATTCTACTCTCAAATCCCCAGTGAGAACATTTTGAGTTCCCGACGAGTTAAGTCCACGTTCGCATTGTGTCTCCAGTCGTTCTGCAGTAACCATTAAGAGTCACTAGATGGCAGCCACTCCCTGTTTCTAATCATCTGTTATTTAAACAATACTGTTATAGTTTTATTGTAAGTAAATTCTTTCAATTTGACCATTAATGCCAATTTTGTCTTTTAAAATAAGATTTACTGTATGAAATTTAATGCTTTGAAACAATCGATCGTAGACTAGTATAAAAATGACACAGGGTACTGTAAAAAGGAAAAATAAATACAAATAGAGAATAGAATCAAGGATTTGGAGAATCGTGACACCCTTAGCCATGAGGGTCACTAATGGGGCCATTAAGGTCCCTAACAGGAAAATTAAATTCCGTTTTCAAAATCGCAATATAAAGTATTATTCATTAAGATCACCGACTTTTATTAAGCTAACTAGTAAACTTTTTAAGGCCATTAAAAGTACGATTAGCACATATGAATGACCATTTCTACCCTCTATTCAGCTCAGAGTTTGTACTTTATGATCCGATTTGACGAATTAAAATGACTGGAAAATATTCCATGGCACAAAACAAACTATGTATCCTTTAAAAATCATGTTTTACCTTTTCTTTAATTTCATTGCGTAAACAGCTAATGCAGCAGCAGCCGTAGGGACAACGCACCACATATAGAAATAACACATATTTTAAAAACGTGTTCTTTCTGCTGATAAAAAAAAAAAATTATTCTTGCTTTAATGTTTGTAATAATTTAATACCTGAAAACTTGTTTGCCTACAAGTAATTTATTCGTTTCATTAAAAATTTTAATGTTTAATTTATGCTTAAGCAGGAAAAGAAAAATTATTTGTGGCACTTTATACTTTATTTTGGCCCATGTAGCAAAAAGTTTGGAGATTTCTGTTTCAATGAGTCTTTAATAGGGATGGGTATCGTTAAGGATCTATCGATACTACTACTCTTAACGATACTCCTTAACAATCCGGTACTTTATCGGTACTTTTTGTTTTTTGAAAGACTAAAACAAAACGGGAAAAAATACAAATAATGAACTATAATTGTTTGTTTTTTAAATAATTGGAACAGCAAATCACGGAAAATAAATAACTACAAAATTAAAAGTATGAAATTAATAACTTAATAAAAACACTATTAACAAATTATTTTATGTATCACAAACTAAAAATACTATCTAAAAAAGCTTAAGGTATTCAAATAAAAAATATCAAACATAACTTCCCCATAAAACAATGCAATTAAGAACCAAAATGAAACATATTGAATGCTAAAGTGCAAAATAATCCCTGAGAACATTGAGAAAAACAATATAACATCCATTTTCTGTACCGCTGCATCCGAATGCTGCAGCACTCAGGCCGTCGAACAAACTCTGTCTGTATTTTAACAAAGAGTTTGCTCAAATTAATCGTATTCTGGCGTTTGAAAGCAAAAAGCTTTTATTGCATTAATGACGGCGTGCATTGTCTGCTTCTATTTTTGTAAAAACGAAGCCAAAGTTTGGATCGTTTCGTTCGCTCTGCCATCGTCTCTCTGTAACTACGAACGCAGCTGTAGCTCCTCCCACCTTCAGTCCCAGCGGCGTGTTTGTTAAGGAGGAGCGCTGCTAATACAGCGCTTGGCTTGTGTTTTTATCCCCCACCAAAGATGAATACCCCCTTAATTTTACCGTTAAGAGGACTGATAAGGCTGAAGCTTATTGGTCTGGGTGGACCGTCAGAATCAGCCCCAAGGCGGATTTAGTACCGGGTTTCGGTACCGATCCCTTGTCTCTAATGTTGTGTTTTGTGTTACCACTGTTGTTGTAAACCACATCGAATTGCCTTGTTGCTGAAAGAGTGCTATGCTAATGAAGTTGCCCGGCCGAGTCGGACCAGAACCCGCCCACATGATGAGAACTGAGACCTGGACGGGTCAGAACCTGTTGGATCCTGGTGATGGTGGTTTCCTGTGAGGATCCGATCAGGAACGCAAAGCAACTCTCCCGCTTGTTTTCTGGTTCGATTAGCGGGGGTTATCTCTACGGCGACGGCAGGACAAATAACAGCGTTACCGCGGCAACGCAGCATCTCAGAGGAAGCAGAGAGGAGAATAAGACTCTGATCCCATCATGGCTGCTTTCTATTAATGTCTAAAAAAAAGCTTAAAATAGCAGATCTATCCTGGAGAGATGATGATGTCAAACTAAAGGATTCAACGTTTTTATTATTTTAATCTGAAGGATGTTTTTTCTTCACTGTCCAGCAGGTGGCGCATCAGTCCAAAGTTATAAATAGTAAAGCCAGAAAAAACAACCTTGAAGGTTCCTGCAGATAAGCGACTTAAGAGAGTAAGAGTGCGCATAAGATTAAGCTTATTTTTGCTCCTTTTTATTTATTTGTCTTTTGGTTGTTTTGTTTTTTACCAATGCTGTTTTACTTTGGAATGAATGAAATAAACAATAATAATAATACTAATAAAGGAGCAACTAATATTTATCGGTGTACCGATAAATTCATGGTTGCTGCTTAAAATCCTTCTATTTATTAACTTAGCCCTTTTAAATTCACTTCCTTAACGTGAACTGTGTTCGAGTAAAATTCAAACATTCAGAATGATGCAGAAATCAAAGCAGAGAAACGCTGGAAACAGACGTTCATGTGTAAAATGTTTAACCCATCGGTGTTCACCAGCAAGGAGGGAAAATTACTCTAGGTTATTCAGGTCCTCGAATCACGCTACGTAAAAAAAAAAACACATATCACTATTTAACAGTATGATTTTTCCATACAACACCGTTAATATCCACATTATCTTATACGAATAATATAAAAATATGCTTTAAACAGCCCATTTCACTGTCATATGGACTGCATGATGTTTTTTTTCCAGAAACAGGTGAATGAAATGAAAAGAATTAAAATAATTATGATTCTAATAGACATTGTTGATGTTTTAAGGCTGAAATTAAACTTGTTTTTTAACCTCATGTTGACGCAAGCAGCAAATTGCTTTGCATGTAGTACTGAATAATCCCGCTAGGGGGCAGAGTACAGACTCAGATCGGATTTTGCCAAAGAAGACGTAAAATAAACATGTAGGTGATTATTAGCTGGTTAATATTCATAGATGGTATGTTAAACATATTTGCCGCTATTAATGATTTCTTTTCTGCTGGTTTTGTCGCCGTTGACCGCGTTTTCCTACAGACGGTCACACAGCGCTCGACACTTCCCCCTACTGGTTACTAACAATAGCGCTTGTAAAAGAAATGCTGTTCGGTTCTCGTCTGACCTTTTAAAGCCGATAAACTTCTGACTCCTCTTTCTGGCATTACTTCGCTCTGGTAGCTCCTGCCAGCAGCTGTACTTAGTTAAGAACGTTATTTTATTACACCGTGGTGAAGAACGTGTAGCAGTGAAATCGGTCCCCGCTGAAACACTTCCCCACATCAAACGTTCCGGAAGTTGTCTGAGCTATTCGCCGGTATAACGGTATATTAAAATTTTTAGATCATAACAAAAATAAATCGGTTCAGTGTGAATCGATATATCGCTCAGGCCTACCGAACATGGAGAAGCAGCTTTTGGCTTAGATGCTCCTCACATCTGGAACAAACTACCGGATGAAGTTAAACCTGCAGAAACAGTGAACTCTTAAATAAAAAAATGTTAACTTATCTATTCAGACTTGTTTGATAACTGATTTGATTTAGCTTTCTATTCTCTTGTTGATTACTGTTATTCTGTTTTTTCTTAACGTTTGCACTCCAAGCTTTTGAATGCTGCATTGTTGTTTCTTTGTCTCAAATATCGTAAAACACTTTTAATTCCCTCCTGTTGAAATTGTGCTTTACAAATAAAACTGCCTTCACTTTCAGAAAAACCAAACGGCCTAAAAACAACCTTACTAATATTATAGAACTGCTTTTAAAGGAATAAATATCAAGAAGTGAATCAATGAAAATATCTTTAGTGGTGGGAAAAATAAAATATGGTCGACCAATGAGAATGTCAGTCGACTAAAACCCTGATTTAGTTTTCCTGCTGAATCAGCTCCATTTCTGATCTACAAAGGATATAAATGTAGATTTTTTTTCCTGTTTTTTTTCCGTCTTATTCTGTCAAACTGTCCTCTCTGTCGCTTTCCCTCATCTCTCCATTCGTCCTTCTGTGCTTCTATCTGCAGCAGGATTCTGACGTTTTCTGCTCTCGTCTTACAAGCTTTCAGCTGAATTTTCCACTTCCTGGATCTGGTTGAGGTTGTGTTTAAATCATGAGATCCTCATCTGTTTTTCTTCGTCTGAGGTTACCTGTGTGTCCGTGCAGAGGTGAGTGCGGCCGGGGAAGCGTCGGGGAGGTGCTGGACGTCACGATCAGACTCTTCCTGTTGCTCGCCCGGCAGCTGTGGACAAAAAGGAAACGCAGGTTTAGCGACTCGCAGTGAGAATTCCAGCTTTTCCCTAAACGTTCCCAGTCGGCATTCCTGCCCAGACACCAAGACAGGCCGTCAACGCAGTACCTCATCGACACCAGCAGGTGTCCCCTGCAGCTGACAGGGACGTCACCGTCCATCACCACGGCGACGGCTGCGGTTAGCACAACGCTAGAAGCAGCTAATTAACACATCAGCTAAGAGGGGAAGTCAGGGACGGGAGGAGCAGCTACGGCAAGCCAGACAGGACAATTACTGTTATTTGTCAAAGTGACAGCTCCTTTAATAACACAGCACTAAGTACGGAAGCTCAGAGAAGACAAACTCTACAAAGATAGAGGAAAAATAAATAATAAGGTTTAATATAGGATATTCTTACGACAAACGATCATTAATTAGTTTTTTATTACACGGAGAAATTTTATACAAGTATTTAAATTAAGGATATAAAATAATGGACAAAATCCCCTTATTTAAAAAAAGTTTAAATGTCTTGATCTGACTTAGAAGAGAAACTAAACTAATTCAGATCCACCAAATGTCATTTTTCCACAGCTACTCAGACAGGAAGAGTTACTGTTAGATTTACTAGGAACAAATGTAAGAAACTAAAATATTAAAAAGAGAGACATAACTGTAAAAAAATATAAGAATAAAAGAAAAAATAAATAAATCAGGAATTATACAATAAAGCAAAGTAAAAAAGTGAATAAAAATAAATAAAAAAAGGAAATGGATTAAAATAACTGAAGAAACTGGAGGAAAAGTAAGAAATGTTCTCAAAAATACTTTTATTTTTAACCTTTTACTGTCTTTGTTTGATTTTAACCAGAAAAAAAACTCGACGTCAGATGAACTAAATTTCATATTTACACAACTACTTGGAAAAGAAGTGAAAACAAAAAGTTTACTGCAAACAAATGTAAGAAAGTAAGATATTGAAATAAATAAAATGATTACAAAATGAGCAATAATACAAAACAGAAGAAAAGAAGGAAACAAAAAAAATTAGGAGTAATAAAATAAAGCAAAGATTAAATGATTAGCATTAAATGATGAAAAAAATAAACACAAATTAATTAAATATTTATAATAATGTTTTTTTTTATAATAGAAACCAGTAAAATGTTTTCATCAGTAAGTCTAGGACCGTTTCCAGCTAAATATGATTAAAGGTCTGTTGGTTGAAGTGATTTCTGAGCACAAAGCGCTGCTCCAACTGAGAGTCGGCTCCATCCTCTAACCTTCTCCACATCCGCCCACAGAGACACTCCACCAGGTAAGCAGCGCTGCAGCAGGCCCATCGTCATCATCGCCACTAAACCCGCTAACGGCGTGTTCATGGGAAGCTCCAACTGCTCTGATTCCTGTCACGTTTTATCTGCAGGAGAACCGAAACCAGCGCCAGACACCGGAGGAGGGACCGTTATGAGAGAAAATGTCAATCTGCTTTAAATCTGTGACCAGGTGAATTTCTAACGGGCAAAGCAAAAAATTTAATTGAAAATATGTTCATATTTTTTAGTACGACACTTTGGTAAAATCCCAGCTGTTTTGTACCTTAACAACCCCGAGCAAAGGATTATTTAAGCATTTCTAAACATTAGCACCAACTGTTATGAAGTGATTCTATTGTTTTCTACTCTGGTTATGTCTGCTTGTACTATAGAACAAGAAAATCCCATTTTAAAAGTCATACACATTTTATTTTATTTTATTTATTAAAGTAAACAAAAAAGTACTTGTTTTCAAGAGATTCTAATGTTTTCTGCTTTGGCTATGTCTGTTTGTACTATTTTATGCATATGTCTAAAATAATAAAATCTCCCATCAGTTCTATACTTTTTTTTAGGTTGTAGAACAGAAAAAAATCTAATTTTAAAATGTCATGCACATTTTATTTAATTAAAGTAAACCAAAAAAGTATATGTTTTCAAGTGATTCTGTTGTTTTCTACTCTGGCTATGTCTGCTTGTACTATTTTATGTATATAAATTTCTTAAATCAATCAAATCTGCAGTCAAGTCTATGCTTTTTTTAGATTGCAGAACAGAAGAAAAACAAATTTTAAAAAGTCATGTGCATTTTTATTTTATTGATTAAAGTAAACCAAAAAAGTGCATGTTTTCAAGCATTTCTGTTGTTTTCTACTCTGGCTATGTGTGCTTGTACTATTTTATGTATATTTTTAAGATAATAAAATCTCCAGTCAGATCTATACTTTAAGTTGTAGAACAGAAGAAAATCAAATTTATAAATGCCCTGCACATTTTTTATTTTATTTCATTGATTAAAGTCAACAAAAAAGTACCGTGACTTTTGTAGGACTTACACCCCTAATAATCACACAGGATAAAAATTAGACTGATTCTGTTGAGATTCTGAATTGCTAAAATGAAAGGAAGTCAAAAAAAAGTCCTAATATGAGAAGACGTAACAACGTTACTCGGTTAAAACAGCTACATCTGAACTGATTTCCAGCAGAAATAATGTGGTTTCCAGACGCCACAGGAAATCGGTTCTGAAAGGCCGCGGATCTCCAACACCATGGATGAAAGATCTCATCAGCAGATTCTGCTGCAGATCTCTGAACATCAAGATTAAAACCAGATTCTGCAGAAAACGCACTAAAAGCTGAAATAAAGCCACGGTTGTGGTGAGATCTGCTGCTGACGGCTGAACATCCATCCTCCATCTGAACCTCCGATTATGAGTCTGAGCAATTATCGGTTTGGATCCACGATCTCAACATTTGGGCCGATATTAATGTTGCCGTTATGGTCCATATTTACCGATATTATACGTTGGATTTACTGATTTCCCCAAACAAAAAACACAGACAGCAACCAGATGGAAATAAACGTTACTGTTAATCTCAGTTTGACTTATCGGACCGGTACCGATGTCGTAGTCTTATCAAAGGATTCCACGGTCTTCAAGATTTCTACCAAATTATTCCTACAGTTTTAACAAGTGTGAACGTGGTGTGCCCCTCCCCCACCTGCTGCTGTGCACTGCCAGCTGATTGAACTGTTCATGTGGAGCTACTGCAGCTTTTAGCTTCAGAGCCGAGGAGGTTTGTGAAAAATGATCAGAGGGAGTAAAGAGGAACATCCCATAATAAGACGGAGAACGTTTCAGAGAGCAAACTGATGATAAGGTACTGATAAACTGGTCCGGTTCTGATCCAGTAACTGGTCCGGTTCTGATACCAACAGAACTGATCATCACTAAAAACAGGTAAAAGCAGCTTTTATTGCAGCGGGGCCTCTGGAGGAAACAGACCCACAGCATCACAGATTCTCCACCATGTTTCCTCCTGTTCTCCCGTCTTCCCCGTGTTGAGGAACCGTTCTGGGGGCGGAGCTTCCTGCTGGGACACGCAGAGAACCCGTTTCTGGACCACAGAACCCAGCGGAACGTTCCGGATTCCTGAGACCACAGCCAGAGAAGCGGCTCAGCCTCCCAGGAGGGAGAAATTACCGGCTGCATCCGCCGGGGAGGAAGGTGTGATGAAATCATCCGCTACGTACCTCTCTGAGCGCCGCAGCGTGCTTCTCTCTGGGAGGCAGACATCGGACAGAACCGCCCAGGACTCAGACATGACGCGGCATCACTGAGCGCGTGCAGAAGCCGCCTCCTCCCTCCTCCCTGATCGGCACCGAGCCGCGGCAGAACGCTCATCGGTCTGTTCAGAGCCACAGAATGCTTCCAGCACGCAGCAGCAAACAGAGCCTCTCTGTCTCACACAGCTTAAACTCTGTGGTCGATCAGAGTTCAGGGAAGCAGCCCACAGCGCCACCTACAGCCCGACTCCCGTCATCGCAGCTGTTCCCTAACCATCAACACATTTCTAACATCTAAGGTCGAGCACAGATAAAGCTGAACATCAGGGATGTAAGAAAATATCGCAATATTTGTATCAACATTCGAAAGCAAAGAATCATTTTTTGTTTTTTAAGAATTTCAATTAAAACATTAAAAAATTACAGTAAATATTGTCATAAAATTAAAAGTATGACAGGTAGTTAGTGGCTGTTTTCACCTTCTTTGTTCCAGTGGATCAACTAGATGTAAAAAATAAAAACAGGTTGGAATGTTTAGGACGACAGATTTTCTTCATTTAAATTCGTTTGTAAAAAATAAAAATATATAGTCTTACTCATGGTATGGTGATATATCGTATCATCACCTTTGTATCATGATGCATATTGTATCGCCAGATTCTTGCCAATAAACATCCCTACTAAACACTAAAAAAATAGCAATCAAACATGTAAGAACTGAACTTGTTAAACAGATAAAAAGCTATATAAAAGTTAAATTAAATGTTGAAATAAAGGTAACGCTCTTTAGTGCTTTTTTCTAAGTTGTTTCCAACCTGAACCTCATTTATAGCAAATATTACGTTCATTTACTCACCCAGACAAGTTTGGAGCCACTTGGAGTCCTTCAGGAGAAGTTTCTATCCAGTATGATCAGCGTATACCCAGTGTTACTGCCTGTGAAAAGTAATTATCTGCCCCATAACTCCTTCATGTAACCAGGTTTTGTTGTGTTAGCGATATTCCCCTGTGAGTTCGGAACGTCTCAGATGTGCTAAGCTATGGGCTTCTGGCTGTTTTTACAGGCTTTTAATGTAACCGATTCCAACTTAAGCTAACCTGGGATTTAAATGGCATAGCTAAGATTCGCTGATTCGTCACGACAATGTCGACGACTGAAACTGCCGACAAAAAATGTAGTAATTCACTTTTTTGTTTAATTTCTAAATCTTTGTTTTTCTCTTAAAACGGTTGCCGTCCCTTAATCTGCTCCCTTTCCTCCCCTCACACACAGGATCAGCTGCAGCTAAAAGCTTTAACAGCCGTTAGCCGACAGCGTAGCGCTAAACGTTCTACAGAGTTTTATTAAATAAAAATAAAAAACGTGTAATGTAAAATTCATAAAGTAGAAGCAGCTTTCCACAGCAGTGATGTTTGAGCTTCTTAAAGGGAAGCCCGCTGTGGCTGATGACAAACACGGACAGTAGCCTCTGTTAGCTAGTTAGCTTGTTAGCTGCTAACGTTAGCATCAACAGTAGAGCTTGTTAGCTTGTTAGCTGCTAACGTTAGCATCAACAGTAGAGCTTGTTAGCTGCTAACGTTAGCATCAACAGTAGAGCTTGTTGGCTGCTAACGTTAGCATCAACAGTAGAGCTTGTTGGCTGCTAACGTTAGCATCAACAGTAGAGCTTGTTGGCTGGTAACGTTAGCATCAACAGTAGAGCTAGTTAGCTTGTTGGCTGCTAACGTTAGCATCAACAGTAGAGCTACTTAGCTTGTTGGCTGCTAACGTTAGCATCAACAGTAGAGCTACTTAGCTTGTTGGCTGCTGACGTTAGCATCAACAGTAGAGCTAGTTAGCTTGTTGGCTGCTGACGTTAGCATCAACAGTAGAGCTAGTTAGCTTGTTGGCTGCTGACGTTAGCATCAACAGTAGAGCTAGTTAGCTTGTTGCTGCTGACGTTAGCATCAACAGTAGAGCTAGTTAGCTTTTGGCTGCTGACGTTAGCATCAACAGTAGAGCTAGTTAGCTTGTTGGCTGCTACGTTAGCATCAACAGTAGAGCTAGTTAGCTTGTTGCTGCTGACGTTAGCATCAACAGTAGAGCTAGTTAGCTTGTTGGCTGCTGACGTTAGCATCAACAGTAGAGCTAGTTAGCTTGTTGGCTGCTGACGTTAGCATCAACAGTAGAGCTAGTTAGCTTGTTGGCTGCTGACGTTAGCATCAACAGTAGAGCTAGTTAGCTTGTTGGCTGCTGACGTTAGCATCAACAGTAGAGCTAGTTAGCTTGTTGGCTGCTAACGTTAGCATCAACAGTAGAGCTAGTTAGCTTGTTAGCTGCTAACGTTAGTATCAACAGTAGAGCTAGTTAGCTTGTTGGCTGCTAACGTTAGCATCAACAGTAGAGCTAGTTAGCTTGTTAGCTGCTAACGTTAGCATCAACAGTAGAGCTAGTTAGCTTGTTAGCTGCTAACGTTAGCATCAACAGTAGAGCTAGTTAGCTTGTTAGCTGCTAACGTTAGCATCAACAGTAGAGCTAGTTAGCTTGTTAGCTGCTAACGTTAGCATCAACAGTAGAGCTAGTTAGCTTGTTAGCTGCTAACGTTAGCATCAACAGTAGAGCCATTTTCTCCTTTCTACCCGACATGTCGGCTTTTTACCTTCTCTCCTTGGTATCCAGGGGGATTCATAGATTGATGGAAATGTCCAGATTCTCTCATATGACGTCCTCTACAACCCGAGCTGCTGTTAGAGGTTCTGGTTCTGATCCGTTTATAGACGGAACAGCCGCTGTTAGAGGTTCTGGTTCTGATCCGTTTATAGACGGAACAGCCGCTGTTAGAGGTTCTGGTTCTGATCCGTTTATCGACGGAACAGCCGCTGTTAGAGGTTCTGGTTCTGATCCGTTTATAGACGGAACAGCCGCTGTTAGAGGTTCTGGTTCTGATCCGTTTATAGACGGAACAGCCGCTGTTAGAGGTTCTGGTTCTGATCCGTTTATAGACAGAACAGCTGCTGCTAACTAATTGATGTAACACGCAAATATTAGAGCAGCTGCTGCTGGAATAACACGCATTTTATACAAGATCCGATTAATCGACTAATCGGTAAAAATAATTAGTCGATTATGAAATTAATCATTAGTGTCTGCCCTGGTCTGCAGTAGTTCTAACCGACCGGCGTAGCGCACAGAATGAAAGTCCTGCTCAGACTTCAGCTGGGATGGAATTAAACTCATGAACAGTAAAATTGTATTTTTGCCTATAAATCACAACAGAACAAAGAAGAACTTCTGTGACGTTCTGAACTCAGAGAGAAGTAGAAATAATTCCTTATTACAGACGGCAAATCTCCTGCCCTGATTGGCTCCCATTATATGGATATACGCTGATCGGGACTCGATAGAAACTTCTCCTGAAGGACTCCAAGTGAACGTAATGTTTGCTAAAAAATACGCTCCAGGTTTAAGAAAAAAACCCCAAAAACATGCTTCCAGGTGTTTGTCAGCAGACGAGCAGCAGCGTTCTGATTGATTTTTACTCGACTGTCACAGCGTAGCCGCCATGTTAGCAGGAATTAATGTGATTTTACATATCGGATAAATCATTAAAATTACTTATGTAGGGGCGCAACACGGGTCAACCAGGCAGGAAAACTGTTGGATATCCGGATAGCTACTGTAGAACTGTTGAGTTTCTGACCACACGGTTAAGGGCTGCAACTAACGACTATTTTCATAATCTATTAATCTGTTGATTACTTTTTACGATTAATCGATTAATCACGTTTATCAATAATTACATTTGACTGTTACTTTCAACTATAAATATTATTACGAACAGATTTTCATTGAGAACGATAAAAACACAAGAGAATTGCTGAGTTCACTGCGATCTATTTTATTGGACCTGAACACAGTTAACAGTGTAAAACGAGCGCAACAGTGCAAAGATATTTGTTTAGAGTACTTTTTAGGCATAAAAATAAAAAACGAGGTAGAATTTCATACAAATGAATGTACAGCATATTAACAAAAATATCTCAGCCCATAATGAAGGAGGCTGATTTAGTTGGGCAATATTATGGGGCAACATTGGGGCCCTCAGAATGAAATAACCAACCGTCACTAAAACACATTTTCATGGTCTGTTGGAGTAAATGTGGATTTTTAAATTTGGATCTTCTGCTTTCAATTAAATGAACTCAAACATTTCATCAGATTTGTGCGAGACAGCAGGCTGTGAAATGTGAGTTGTGTATAATTCTTCTTCTGGGAGGGTACGGGTGGGGGTGACAAAGACAACTCCTGTGTTCACACTTATGATTGTGTCCTTTATTGGCATGTATGGTTGCAATGATATAAAACGTATAAATTCATAAACGCTAAATATCGCGCATTAAAAAGTAAAGATGGCGGATGGGCCCGCCGACGGGACGTTGGAACGTTAAGGGATTAAGCAACAACTAATCGATGACTTAATTAGTTGTCGGCCATTTTAAAAACCGATTAAAACGATTATTTGTTTCAGCTCTAGGCTGCTGTCATTCAAACAAAGGAAAACAGGAAGAAAACCAGAGCTTGATGTCTTTCAATCAGCTACTGATGGATTGGAGTTCACTGGTTTAAGTCAGGTTAGAGGAGGAGACACCAATCAAGCCCACACCATGATTACACCTCCTCCCATTTTAACACTCTTCTGGGTTGATAAAAAAAAAAAAATTAAGATTCTTTTCTGGTTTCGTCACAATTTGAGTTCAGTTTAAGTATCTTAAATGTCTGAGTTTTAGCTTGCAAATTTAAAACTTTTTTTTTTTTCCTTCTTGAAAACATACTGAACGAATCTCTTAATTTACGGCACCATTTTGTTTCGTTGTAGCTGTCTGCTAAAAGCCCGACCCATTTTGGTCGGCGGGGTCTTACCTCCGGAGAAAGGGGTTTCCCCGCAGGCAAACGGGGGCGGAAAGAGGCCCGTCGCAGGGAAAGGGGGAGGAGGAGGAGGGCTGATCGACACAGGGATGGAAGGAGGTGGGGGACAGCAGGTGCTGGAGGAGGAGGCTGCCGTCGCCGTGGCAACGCATCTGAGCCGGTGAGCAGATTCTGGCGAGAGAGATAAAGAGGGAGGGAGGAGTGGGGTGGAGTGCCCTCTGATGGGAACCGCGACTGGATGATTGTTTGTTTACTGCATAATAATCGGAAAAAATGTCAGTGCTAACATTAAGAGATAAGTGAAGAAATCCGCCCCGATGAGGTTCATCACCATGATGCATTCAAGGTTGAATATGGAACATGGGAACCAAAGCGACATCTCGTGTGTTGAGTTGACTTCATTTTGAGCCGTCTGGATGCCAGTTCTGTTGCCGTAACCAGCCAGCATCGTGTCCAGCGACGAATCTCACAGGGTAAGGACCGTTTTGTACTAATACGCTTAAAATAATAAAGGAACAATAATTATAAATATGGGTCAAAGGCAACAGTACGTTTTTGTTCCCGCCCCCTGCATCTTATTTCGGTAGCTGAGTGGTATCCTCCCCTCCTCTTGGTGACGTCCTCTATAAAAGTCATAATTTATACTTTAATATTTACATAAACATCCGACAGATTTCCCAGTGTGCGTATTTGACGTAGTATGTACACGTTGTGGAGGTTGATGCTCTCATATCTGAGAACGTCATAAACACGAGTATTGCAAATCTGTTTTAACGACAGTGAACTTTAGCCGTTAGCTAAGCTTTCTTACCTTTCTCCATGAGAAAATTCCCCATTTCCGCGTACGTTTTAAATGCCGTGAACGTTTTTGATGCCGTGAACGTTTTTGATGCCGTAAACGTTTTTCATTTGTGTCCATCTGCTAACTCTCGTTTTAGATATTATACGGTCGTTCCTCTTCGGAGAAAGATAACGAAATCTACGGGGCTCCGACACAGCAGCTAAACTTTTTCAATTTTCTACAGTAAATTCCTCGTTGCTCCGCGCAGTTGTTCACGGTAGTATTTGGCAACCTATAATGCCGCGCCGCGGCATTATAGGTTGAAGTATTACTTTTTTAACAGAGATTGCTTTTAAGCAAAATGTTCCATTTTCAACCTTTTAACCTCCCATTTAGAAAACTAATCTTTAAACCCGTTTGTTCTGCTTTTCAGAGAGAAATGACATAGGTTAGTGTATTTTGATTTGGGCTTTTCTGTCCCTGAGCTGAAGATTTAGACGCATTAAGGATCCAGAGGGCCGACGGAGCTGATGGTGGAGGCCTCACTCCTCCCCGCTGGGATGGACAGACCGGGCAGAACCCTCCCGCTGGTCCTGCTAATGTGGTCGGTACGGCCATCTGTCTGCAGCCCAGCAGCACCAGCACAGGAGAACCCACCAGAACCAGGCTGAGAAACTGGGCCAGCTGGAGCAGAGAGCAGAGGAGGATGGGTCGGGAGTGTTGCCTCTAATCTCGGGGAGATTTCCAAGAACGAGGAGATCCGATTTATTAAGGAGGAATTTCTGCTCTTAATCCAGAAAAACCAAGAGATCCAAGACGGGTTTACGGTCCAGAACCTTCCAGAACCACCAGTAGATCAGTTTTTCTGACAGGTTCTGCTCCGTCTCTCGTTATTTCCGTAGGAGGTCCAGATTCATTACAGGGTGAGTTTGAATAACTCGGCGTTATTTACAATGACTCCGCAACATGTAATGCAGAGTGGATTTCAGCAGGCCAATTAGAGCAGCTGTATGGACGGTTCTGATCCGTTTCTTAATCAGTGGGAAGAAACATACAGGGAGAACAAAGAGCATCTGACCTCTATAGGAACTCATTGATTTATTACACTTAATGATTACTTCTCTTAGTCTTTAAACACAATTTAAATATGAATCTTTTCAATTATGTTCCTTTCAGGACACTGTATTTATCTTTGCCGTCTTTCTGAAGCTCATTTATTACAACCTAATGCATTTGTCCCCCGTTTATTGTGGTAGTTATGTTCTAAAAATAACCCTCAGCAGGTGAGATCAGCTAAACAGTCTTTTATTTTTTATCATAATGTTTTAAGGTTTTAAAACCTCTTGCCACACACTTTATACACTTTTCTTATTAAATACATAAATATGTTCTTAAAATGTTCACTAGTTTAAATACTCTCAAAGTCCTAACCTTCTCCTTTTTTTAAACGTTAAAGTATTAATATGCCGCAGTCTCTTTGATCGCGCGCCACTAAACCATTGAATGGTTTGAATGAATGGATTAATGATTGAATGGATGGATGCTTGGTTGGATGGATGGATGGATGCTTGGTTGGATGGATGGATGGATGGATGCTTGGTTGGATGGATGGATGCTTGGTTGGTTGGATGGAGTAATGATTGGTTGATTGGATGGATGGATGGATGGATGGATGAATGATTGGATGGTTGGTTGGATGCATGGAAGGTTGGTTGGATTATTGGATGGATGGATGGATGGTTGGATGGATGGATGCTTGGTTGGATGGATGGATGCTTGGTTGGTTGGTTGGATGGATGGATGCTTGGTTGGATGGAGTAATGATTGGTTGATTGGATGGATGGATGGATGGATGGATGCATGGAAGGTTGGTTGGATTATTGGATGGATGAATGTTTATTGGATGGATGGATGGATGAATGATTGGATGGTTGGTTGGATGGATGCATGGAAGGTTGGTTGGATGCATGGAAGGTTGGTTGGATTATTGGATGGATGAATGTTTATTGGATGGATGGATGGATGGATGCAAGGAAGGTTGCATGGATGGATGGTTGGATTAATGGTTGGATGGATTAATGGTTGGATTATTGGATGGATGAATGTTTATTGGATGGATGGATGGATGGATGGATGCAAGGAAGGTTGCATGGATGAATGGTTGGATGGATGGATGCTTGGTTGGTTGGATGGAGTAATGATTGGTTGATTGGATGGATGGATGAATGATTGGATGGTTGGTTGGATGGATGCATGGAAGTTTGGTTGGATGCATGGAAGGTTGGTTGGATTATTGGATGGATGAATGTTTATTGGATGGATGGATGCAAGGAAGGTTGCATGGATGGATGGTTGGATTAATGGTTGGATGGATTAATGGTTGGATTATTGGATGGATGAAAGTTTATTGGATGGATGAATGATTGGATGGTTGGTTGGATGCTTGTTTGGTTGATTGGATGGATGGATGCATGGAAGGTTGGTTGGATTATTGGATGGATGAATGTTTATTGGACGGACGGATGGATGGATTAATGGTTTGATTATTGGTTGGATGGATTAATGGTTGGATGAATGATTGGAAGGTTGGATGGATGGACGGACGGTTGGATGGATTAATGGTTGGATTATTGGATGGTTTGATTAATGGTTGGATGGATTAATGGTTGGATGGATTAATGGTTGGATGAATGATTGGAAGGTTGGATTAATGGTTGGATGGATTAATGGTTTGATTAATGGTTGGATGGATTAATGGTTGGATTAATGGTTGGATGAATGATTGGAAGGTTTGATTAATGGTTGGATGGATTAATGGTTGGATTAATGGTTGGATGGATTAATGGTTTGATTAATGGTTGGATGGATTAATGGTTTGATTAATGGTTGGATGGATTAATGGTTGGATGGATTAATGGTTGGATGGATTAATGGTTGGATGAATGATTGGAAGGTTGGATTAATGGTTGGATGGATTAATGGTTGGATGAATGATTGGAAGGTTGGATTAATGGTTGGATGGATTAATGGTTTGATTAATGGTTGGATGGATTAATGGTTGGATGGATTAATGGTTTGATTAATGGTTGGAAGGTTGGATTAATGGTTGGATGGATTAATGGTTTGATTAATGGTTGGATGGATTAATGGTTGGATTAATGGTTGGATGAATGATTGGAAGGTTTGATTAATGGTTGGATGGATTAATGGTTGGATTAATGGTTGGATGGATTAATGGTTTGATTAATGGTTGGATGGATTAATGGTTTGATTAATGGTTGGATGGATTAATGGTTGGATGGATTAATGGTTGGATGGATTAATGGTTTGATTAATGGTTGGATGGATTAATGGTTGGATGGATTAATGGTTTGATTAATGGTTGGATGGATTAATGGTTGGATGGATTAATGGTTGGATGGATTAATGGTTGGATTATTGGATGGATGAACAGGAATATTTTGCAGAGCTGTATTATGTTCTTCCAGATTTCTCCGTGTTTGTTGGAATCTGTTCTAGAATTCTGAATTTTCTGGACCGTTTTCACCTCCGCTCGTCTAGATTCTCCATCTGCTAAACTCCCACCAAAAAGCAGAACAAAGCGTGGAAATGTTCCCAGGTGTGGGATCTTTTCTGACTTCTATGAAGGGTTTGGTTCTGACCCGGATCCGACCTGAACTCCCCGACATAAACTCTGGAACCGGTTGTCTTACTGGAGGCGGAGGTGAGGGGCTCCGGGACGCTCCTTCCTCCTCTTCATATCGTGTTCTGGGACAAAAGGCTCGGATGTAATCTGTAATAATCCGACAGCGTGGAGCGGCTCATCTGTCCTTCACTGATCGCCGTTTAAAGGGATGACCTCAGTGTGTGCCGCGTTATGTCACACACACACACAGTTCTGGGGGTGAAACGTTCCTCCGGGTCGTTCGGTCCGAATCCATAACAGCAGATTACACACAGCAGCTAGTTTGCTCCAGAAATCCCATTCTGGATTTTCCCTTTTCGTCCCAGAATAATCCAGAGCAAGTTACGAAACACCGGATAAATCCCAGACAGCCGCTGCCACTGCTGAGGGTCCGACTGAGATCCAGAACCTTCAGGCAGAACACAGGACCTCCATGAATGAAGACGGGCCGGTCCTGCTTTCCCCCATGTTCCCGGGAACGGAGCGCCTTCCTGGGAGCAGCTGTCCGGTTAATCCCCCTCTGTTCCTGGTAAACTCAGCCCGACTGTCTGCCGTGGGACCAGAGGACAGACTGAGTCGCCCACAGAGAGACGGAGGGGGAGGGACGGGGAGGAAAGTTTCCTCTGAACCAATAAACCATCTGGTTTCATGAAGAACTTCCTTCTTCCTGCAGGAAAACTTTCCTTAGCATCACTTTCATCCTGAATTTACTGTAAAAGCTGCTGCACCTCAAAGTGGATTATTATTTTGTTTATTTCAATTCTCTTTTTGTGAATAATTAAAATCAGTTGTGGGTAATAACCCAAACATTTAAAGTTAGATTGTGACGGATCATAAATTAAAATGTGAAATATTTAATACATCAAAAATACAATAAAAAGACAGAAAAGATTAAATGAATGTATTAATATATATTTAAAAAACATTTTCTAAATTTTAAAATGAATGTAAGGTGTAAAACGTTAACACAGCTTTAAATAAATACAAATACATTCTTTTAGATTCAAAAAAAAAAAACTTAACAAAAAAATTTAATAAAATTATAATGGGATGTAATTAACTCATAATAAAATCATTTACAAAAGAATTACATCATAAAATATATATATTTTTCAGGATTATCAGCTTAAGTTTATACTGGACAGAGGAGCCGCTTTGTTCCTATTTTGGTAAAATATTAAATATAAAAGAGTCCTATAAAAACCGAGTAATTAAATACATTTATTTAAAACATTTAAAAAATAAAAAGCACAAATATAAATAAATGAAAGTTTAAATTAAAAAATAACGCATATTGCATTGTTGATTAAATAAATTAAATGAGCATTCTACATTTATTTATTTAACAAATAATTTAAAAATTAAAACTCAAATATATTTTTCAAAAACAAAAAATAGAAAGTCAAATAAATATGCATACTAATAAAAATTTAATAAAATAAGAGCAAAGAAAAGAGGTATTTTTTCATGATTATCAGATTTATTTAATGTTTGGCAGAGAGTGAGAAACAGAGCGGTTCTGACCCGTTTCTTTCCCCTCTGGGTTCATTTTGCTGAATGTTTCAGGATCAAACCTGGACCACGCGGTTCTGTTGGGTTGAAAGCGATGAGAGGACGGAGGACAAAGAGAGCAGGACGCGAGGCTGAGCAGCGGCGGCGGCGGCGACGGGGAAGCGCCTAACCTCCACGAATGTTACGGCTCTTTTAGAGAGATAAACGATGAAGCAACCCATCGGAACATTAATAAATGCTGTAATAATATAAATAAATAAAGAAAAATCCGAATTGATTCTCATAAAAATTGAATTGTTGAACACTGTTTTCCCTTAAGTGAAAAGTCCAGACGGCCATTTTAAGGGTCCCTGCTGAACTGTTGGTAAACGGGGGTTAAATCATTTTAATGCAGGCATATTTTTAAGGTAACAGCTCAAAAAATTCTTTTAACAGCGCAGACCCAGATCAGTATTGAATTGGAAGAGATTAAACTGAATCGGGACAGATCGGATTGTGATAACAGATCCTAACTCTTGACAATCGGAATCGATACGCAGCTCTACTCCTCACTGAGAGCGCAGCTTCCAGCTCTGATTTCGTTTCTGGAACTCAATCTTTTCCGTCATTTCTCCATAAAACCGGAATGACACGATCTCGATTTTGTATCGAAATTGATCGGAAAAATTACGTTTTGACCTTGCGCAGTGAAATCCAAAAGAGGATCGCGATTCCGAACCATCTTGCCGTGTTTTTATCCTGCGTCCCACTCAGGTTAGATTTAACATTTAGATTTAGATTTAACATTTAGATTTAGATTCAATATTTAGATTTAACATTTAGATTTAACATGTAGATTTAACATTTAGATTTAGATTTAACATTTAGATTTAGATTCAATATTTAGATTTAACATTTAGATTTAACATGTAGATTTAACATTTAGATTTAGATTTAACATTTAGATTTAGATTCAATATTTAGATTTAACATTTAGATTTAACTTTTAGATTTAACATTTAGATTTAACATTTAGATTTAGATTTAACATTTAGATTTAGATTCAATATTTAGATTTAACATTTAGATTTAACATTTAGATTTAACATTTAGATTTAGATTTAACATTTAGATTTAACATTTAGATTTAGATTTAAAATTTAGATTTAACATGTAGATTTAGATTTAACATTTAGATTTAGATTTAACATTTAGATTTAATTTTTAGATTTAACATTTAGATTTAACATTTAGATTTAGATTTAACATTTAGATTTAGATTCAATATTTAGATTTAATATTTAGATTTAACATTTAGATTTAACATGTAGATTTAACATTTAGATTTAACATTTAGATTTAACATGTAGATTTAACATTTAGATTTAGATTTAACATTTAGATTAAATTTTTAGATTTAACATTTAGATTTAACATTTAGATTTACATTTAACGTGTTACAGTATTTGTGGTGTGACACTTGTGTAAAATGTAAATTCATAAGTTACGGTGGTTAGAAGTGTATGGGGCGCTAAGTGTAAAATTTTCGTTATTTAGTAGAAATGAACTTTTTTTGAACATTTAGCTTCATTTTTCCACATTTAGCACACTTTCATACATTTAGGAAGAAAATGTTTCTAAAATTCAACATTTATCAGCATATTTACATTTTAAAAATCTAAATTCTAAATTTTATTTCAAAATGTAACACGTTAAATCTAAATGTTAAACCTAAATCTAAATTTTAAATCTAAATCTAAATTTTAAATCTAAATCTAAATGTTAAATCTAAATCTAAATGTTAAATCTACATGTTAAATCTAAATGTTAAATCTAAATCTAAATGTTAAATCTACATGTTAAATCTAAATGTTAAATCTAAATGTTAAATCTAAATATTAAATCTAAATATTGAATCTAAATCTAAATGTTAAATCTAAATATTAAATCTAAATATTGAATCTAAATCTAAATGTTAAATCTAAATGTTAAATCTAAATCTAAATGTTAAATCTACATGTTAAATCTAAATGTTAAATCTAAATGTTAAATCTAAATCTAAATGTTAAATCTACATGTTAAATCTAAATGTTAAATCTAAAAATTAAATCTAAATGTTAAATCTAAATCTAAATGTTAAATCTACATGTTAAATCTAAATGTTAAACCTAAATCTAAATTTTAAATCTAAATCTAAATGTTAAATCTAAATCTAAATGTTAAATCTAAATCTAAATGTTAAATCTACATGTTAAATCTAAATATTGAATCTAAATCTAAATGTTAAATCTAAATGTTAAATCTAAATCTAAATGTTAAATCTACATGTTAAGTCTAAATGTTAAATCTAAACGTTAAATCTAAATATTAAATCTAAATATTGAATCTAAATCTAAATGTTAAATCTAAATGTTAAATCTAAATATTAAATCTAAATATTGAATCTAAATCTAAATGGTAAATCTAAATGTTAAATCTAAATCTAAATGTTAAATCTAAATATTGAATCTAAATCTAAATGTTAAATCCAAATATTAAATCTAAATCTAAATGTTAAATCTAAATATTGAATCTAAATCTAAATGTTAAATCCAAATATTAAATCTAAATCTAAATGGTAAATCTAAATATTAAATCTAAATCTAAATGGTAAATCTAAATGTTAAATCTAAATCTAAATGTTAAATCCAAATATTAAATCTAAATCTAAATGGTAAATCTAAATGTTAAATCTAAATCTAAATGTTAAATCTAAATATTAAATCTAAATCTAAATGGTAAATCTAAATGTTAGATCCAATGTCCTAATGAACATGTGCAATGTTCTAAATGTTCCACACATTTAGATTTAGATTTAAGTTTTAGATTTAACATTTAGATTTAACATTTAGATTTAACATTTAACGTGTTACATTTCGAAATAAAATTTAGAATTTAGATTTTTTAAATGTAAATATGCTGGTAAATGTTGAATTTTAGAAACATTTTCTTCCTAAATGTATGAAAGTGTGCTAAATGTGGAAAAATGAAGCTAAATGTTCAAAAAAAGTGCATTTCTACTAAATAATGAAAATTTTACACTTAGCGCCCCATAGAAGTGGTGGTAAATATTTAAGATATTTTACCAGAAGTAACTTAAAGTAGTGTAACTCAGTTACATTTTTTAAGACAGTAATATGTAATGCAAACATATTACATTTTTGACATTGTAACTAGTAATGTGACATATATTACAGTTTCTTTGTAACTTTCCCAACACTGACTATTTCATACATTCGCCCACAGCTCTCTGCTGCTCCTCGGTCACTCAGACAGAAGCAGAAAAACATCTCGATATACTGCGATGCTCATTCACTGGGAGTCGCCGGTTTCTGGTCCCTCTTTGGAGAAATGAATCCTTACTTTCAGCAACAAAGACGGACGGAAACACTGAGAAGCAGAACAGTTCTAAGAGGAATATGTAATTAGATCTGCTGGTAGCGTAACACGGGGCGCTAAACATGAAAGCAGACAAGCTACAGCCCAACGTTACCTGTAACAAACATTCATATGTAAAATGTTTAACCCGTTTGTGTTCTTCCACAAGGAAGGGAAAACTCAAACGTTTTCCAGAAATTTTACTGTTTCCCCCCCATTTTCCATGACATTCTGCAGGTTTTCCAGGACGCCTGGGAATCCTGGGAAGTTGGGAGTGAAGGAATTGTTTTACACAATTCTTCCAGACGTGGAAAACACTAAAATAAATTCCCGACTTTTCCAGCGTGTGGGAACATAAAATGCTTCCCTAAACAGGAGGAAGTGGAGACAAACTTGGACCCGTTCTACTGCCAGCAGGCTCTGCTGGTTCTGATTCAACCCACTGCACAGTGTGAGTCCAGCAGTGACCCCGGAGCGGGTCCGATCTGAACTTTCAGGAACGCCAGGAACATTCCTGAGCTCAGAGAGATGCCAAAAATCTGATTCCTGCAGATCCGGACCTCTCCGCGCGCCTCGCCGCTCCAAACACGCAGAACTCGCCAATTTAGCCGGCCGGCAGCGCCGCACACACACACACACACACACGGCCATAAATAGAGCTGCAGCTGTTCCTGCACCTCCTGCATCCCTGGACCTCCACCAGGTGTCGCCACACTACACTCTGCTCTGATTGGCTCATCGCGTGTTGGGCTGCAGGCAGGAGCAGCTGGGATTGGACGGAGGAGAGGATTACAGGTACTTACAAGCTGCCTCTTCTGGGAAGGCTCAACTCCTTCTGAAACAGAGAAAACAGAGAGAGAAACAGCCTGTTAGTTCCCGGGTCCGACGGGTCAGAACTTTCTCCAGCGACCCGGGGGTCCGACTGGCTAATTACAGTAAATTAGTACAAGTATTCATCTTGCAATAACCAAGCTTTTAGTTTTATTTAAGTTCACAGAGATCAAAATTTGGCAACAAAAACCTGATTTTTAATTCACTTCTGAAACATGGCTGAATAATATCAATACTGGAAGTTTTTTGTTTTTTTTTAAAGAAACAGCGACCCGAACCGGTTCTGACTGCTCACTATAGAATATAACTACTTATTTATTCAATCAGAGCTAAAGGAATGATTCAGATCGCACAAATCTGACAGCTTGGTCTGTTTAAATCAAATATTTCATGATGAAAATAGATACAAATCAATTTATGTTTCATCATTTCAGGTTTTTTCTATAACAAAAAAGGAATATTTTCGCCACGACCTAAAGTTTTGCTTCCCCGGTTTAAAAGTGGAGGTGTTTGACCAGCAGATGTCGCTACAACCCAACATCAGATCCAGGATGCTGCAGAAAAACCAGGAAAAAAAAAAAAATCACCTCTTTCTGAAACGGGAAAATAAAAATAATTCCTGACTGGCTCCCTAACAGAGGAATGACTCGATCGATATAGACACTCCAGGAGGCGCAGACTGAGCATGTGCAGAGATAAAAGCTGTCCAACAGCAGACACACACACACACACACACACACACACACACACGTCGAGTGTTTCAGGCTGAGCAGAGTCAGATAAATTGCTGCCATCTCTTCATATCTGTGTGTTCAGAGCAGCTAATGGGGATAATGGAGTCTGGCTGCACCAGAGAGGCAGAGGAGGTCCGCCGTGATAACATCGTTGCTGTCTGATCCAGTTAGGAGGCCGAGCTGTGCGCCTGACCAGAATCCTGACGGAAAACGGACCCGAGGCTCCTGGTCACATTCTGCAACAATTTCATCAACATCCAAAGAACTCATCGAACGGAGCGAAAACATTTCCCAGCGACGAACGCAGCAGAACGCCGCAGCTCAACCCGCTTCCAGAACCAGAACCTCTGTGAGTTCTGGATGAGAAGTGTAAAGGAGCAGCAAACATCCAAGCATCTGCATGTAACCATATGGGACAGAGGCGTACAGAGTTTCCCCGTGGAAGCAGAACCACGTCGCATTTTAGCCAGAAACACAGTAAGACCAGCGACTTTTCTGAGGGAGAACTCATTTTCATGTTAGCGTCGGTCGCTGTTAGCTAGCGCAGATGTACCTGAGCTGAAGGACCCCGCTTAGCTGCCCCCGTTGGTGCCTTCCTCTAAGCGTAGCAGTAAAGTATCAGCAGACTGGGCGTCTGAATGGGTTAAAAAATGTTTCATCCAGGA
The DNA here is from genome assembly GCA_028564705.1 of Apricaphanius iberus. Lineage (NCBI taxonomy): Eukaryota > Metazoa > Chordata > Actinopteri > Cyprinodontiformes > Aphaniidae > Apricaphanius > Apricaphanius iberus. The sequence continues at coordinate 32,605 of JAPXFQ010001679.1, read as the reverse complement.
AACAGCAGCTGGACGCTGCAGAGTCTGATATAGATACTAAAATAAAGGAGATATGGCCACAAAACTACTGATATAATGTAAAGCATGTGTAATAACGATATGTATTGTGTTATATTCTTTTCCTTGTCTTTGTATGTCAAAAATGACTGCTTTTTAATATTCTCACTTTCACTATACACTGCAAAAAGGTTTAGAATAGCATTTAAATGACTTTTTATAGTGGAAAATGCATTTTAAAATATTCAGTTATTTTCTCAGAATAATTCTACACAAAAATTACCAAAGTATTAATAAAAATGAAGATATTTTAAATGAAATAAAAGCGAAATATTAGGGATACAACGACATACAGTGATATTTTATTGCATCTGGAAGAACATAATACAGCTCTGAAAAATAATGGATTCCTGTTCATCCATCCGTCTGTTCATCCATCCATCTGTTCATCCATCCATCCGTTCATCCATCCGTTCATCCATCCGTTCATCCATCCATCCGTTCATCCATCCGTTGATCCATCCATCCGTTCATCAAGCCATCCGTTCATCCATCCGTCCGTTCATCCATCCATCCGTTCATCCATCCATCCGTTCATCCATCCATCCGTTCATCCATCAATCCGTTCGTCCATCCATCCATCCGTTCATCCATCCATCTGTTCATCCATCCATCCGTTCATCCATCCATCCGTTCATCCATCCATCTGTTCATCCATCCGTCCGTTCATCCAGCCATCCGTTCATCCATCCATCTGTTCATCCATCCGTTCATCCAGCCATCCGTTCATCCATCCATCCGTTCATCCATCCGTCCGTTCATCCATCCGTCCGTTCATCCATCCGTCCGTTCATCCATCCGTCCGTTCATCCATCCATCCTTTCATCCATCCGTCCGTTCATCCATCCGTCCGTTCATCCATCCGTCCGTTCATCCAGCCATCCGTTCATCCATCCATCCGTTCGTTCATCCATCCATCTGTTCATCCATCCATCCGTTCATCCATCCATCTGTTCATCCATCCGTCCGTTCATCCATCCATCCGTTCATCCATCCTTTCATCCATCCGTCCGTTCATCCATCCGTCCGTTCATCCATCCGTCCGTTCATCCATCCATCCGTTCATCCATCCATCCGTTCATCCATCCATCCGTTCATCCATCAATCCGTTCGTCCATCCATCCATCCGTTCATCCATCCATCCGTTCATCCATCCATCCGTTCATCCATCCATCCATCCATCCGTTCATCCATCCATCCTTCATCCATCCATCCGTTCATCCATCCATCTGTTCATCCATCCATTCATCCATCCATCCATCCATCCATCCGTTCATCCATCCATCCGTTCATCCATCCATCCGTTCATCCATCCATCCGTTCATCCATCCATCCATCCATCCGTTCATCCATCCATCCGTTCATCCATCCATTCATCCATCCGTTCATCCATCCATCCATCTGTTCATCCATCCGTTCATCCATCCATCCATCCGTTCATCCATCCATCCGTCCATCCATCCATCCATCTGTTCATCCATCCGTTCATCCATCCATCCGTTCATCCATCCATCCGTTCATCCATCCATCCATCCATCCATCCGTTCATCCATCCATCCGTTCATCCATCCATCCGTTCATCCATCCATCCGTTCATCCATCCATCCGTTCATCCATCCATCCGTTCATCCATCCATCCGTTCATCCATCCATCCGTTCATCCATCCATCCGTTCATCCATCCATCCGTTCATCCATCCATCCGTTCATCCATCCGTTCATCCATCCATCCGTTCATCCATCCATCCGTTCATCCATCCATCCGTTCATCCATCCGTATCCGTTCATCCATCCGTCCGTTCATCCATCCATCCGTTCATCCATCCATCCGTTCATCCATCCATCCGTTCATCCATCCCTCCATTCATCCATCCATCCGTTCATCCATCCATCCGTTCATCCATCCGTGTTCATCCATCCATCCGTTCATCCATCCATCCGTTCATCCATCATCCGTTCATCCATTCCCGTTCATCCATCCATCCGTTCATCCATCCATCCGTTCATCCATCCATCTGTTCATCCATCCATCCGTTCATCCATCCATCCGTTCATCCATCCATCTGTTCATCCATCCATCCGTTCATCCATCCATCCGTTCATCCATCCATCCGTTCATCCATCCATCCGTTCATCCATCCATCCATTAATCCATCCATAATTTCCCGTATATTCTGGGAGATAAAAAATGCTCCAACCCCAGTAGTTCCTCCCCGGTTCTGGGTTCTACTCCTGGTTCTCCTACAAGCAGCTCATTCATTTTCTCAGACAGACAACTTTGCTCTCCTGCCTTTGATGCAAATAAGCAGCAGCCGTCCTCTGAGGAGCCCAGCAACCCCACAGAGGGAGGAACTCCTGTAGGAACTCCTCCATCTCTGCTCCAGGACCAACCAGCTATCAGGTCCGATCCCATCAGACAGCTTCATGATGTACTCGAGTCATAAAGAAAGTCCTCCTCCACAGAGTTAGAATAAGCACGGAGTTAGAGAAAGTAGATCCGCCCCGTACGGACCGGCTTCCCCCTGGTTCTTTAACAAACTCCGGTTTTAAATCCATTTCTGGACGCATTTAGAGGCAAACAGGCCGAAGGGAAAACCGGCTACATCAGCCTGAATCAGTCTCCCAGCTTGGTGCGACACAACCATCAAAGGCACTCTGTGATCGATTAACAGGCCTGGAACGGAGGGGATCAATATGTTTGATTAACTCTGAGGTTAACTCTCGGATCGGACACCGCAGGAAAAAAACTCAACCTCTCTGGCTCTCTTTGATGAAGCAGCTGCAATCTGCTGTTAAAGTTGGCTTTAAAGTGCATCTTTAATTTTAAAACATGCTAAAAAAAAATATTTATATTCAAGCAGAAAAAGACATTAAGCAGCGATGAGTCAAGAAACGGGCCTAAAGGAGGTTTTGTGGGGGGTGTGTTCTGCTCCACCCAGGGGCCTGATCGTAATAACACGCTTTAGTCGAGCTGAAAACGTGCAATTAGCAGAAGGACACGGGGGAGCCGAGCTCCACCGGAGACAATTAGAGCCGCAGCAGACGCCGGCAGCGAGGATTCATTATCGACACTGTGAATATTGATGGGCAAACGGCGACAACAAAGAGACTGGCACAAACAAAGGCTGCTAACGCCGTCCAGAAGACGCGCTAATGGAGGAAACGAGGTCTGATGGGAGCGACACGATAACAGGAAGGATCCAGCCTCCGTTTAATGAACCGCCTAATGATATCGGGTGACAGACAGATAACGAAAAGAAACTACACCCTCCTAATTCTAGAGATTTACGCTTCGGGGGCCTCGCTTATAAAGCCTGAGTAAACACAAAAGGAGGTCTGAAAGCTACCTGAGTCACTTTATGAGCAAACGGGACGGAAAAACTCTGAAACAGCCGATGAGACGGAAACATAGTGAATACAAGCCAAAAATAACAATGAGAATCTAAATGAAAATATTATAAATATATTTTAAGGGCCTCCCCAGTCATTTTTTTTATTCTTTAATTAACTAATTTCAACTAAGAATTAAATTAATTAATTTTACAAACACTTCTTTTTATCATGAGTAAGTTTGTAAGACACACTTATAAATCAAGAGACCTGAACATCAGTAAATACAAAGAAAAGTTATATTATTTATATGTATATATAACATTTAATGACACTTTATAATATTAATGGCTGAAACTTCTTTTTTTACTTATGTTCTATAACTTAAAATTTAAAATACAGAACTGACTGGATTTATTTGATATTTTAAATTTAAATTAAATAGTACAAGCGGACATATCCAGATCAGGAAACCCTATAAGCATTTGAAAACCGTCAGTGTTAATGGTTAAAAATGTTTAAATAATCCTTTGAGAAGAAAACATGCTTAAATCGCTTTAAAATAGTTTTGATATTTCGACAGCCTAGTCTTCCAGCTGTACTTGAATGCAGCATGAGCAGTTGTTGGGAAAATCCTTTCCGATCAACAGAGATTCCTCCAACTTGTATTCTATACAGCATTTATACATGCTGCTTTGACTATAAATTAATGTCATTATATTAATGCTAATACAAATGCTTAAGTGTTAGCTGTTACCAACATTTGTCAGAGTAGACAATGGTGACTGCTAACATGCTAATTAAGGTTAAGCTAATGGTAATAGATGAGCTGTTTTTATCAAAACTGATAGCATTAGCTTTAGTTAGGTACCAAAAACTAGTCACAATGTTATCAAATGCTACCATATTCCCTGACTTCAATGTAGCAGGTAACCCACCGATACCAGAATGTAGACCGAGCCCAAAACACTGCAGCTCAGTCACTGAGAGCTGAAGCCAGCAAGTCTATCCAACCCTGTGTGTTTTTTAAAAGCATTCATCTTTAGTCTGATTGATTACTGCAACAGCGTCTTCACAGGTCTACCTAAAAAGTAACTCGGACAGCTGCAGCTGATCCAGAACCCTGCTGCTCGTGTTCTCACTAGAACCAGGAAAGTAGAACACATCGGCCCAGTTCTAAAGTCCTTCCTCTGGCTCCCTGTAGCTCAGAGAATAGACTTTAAAATACTCCTACTGGTTTATAAATCATTGATGATGGATGATGGAGACCTGTTGTTACCATAGCAACCCAGCAGACCAATAAGGTCTTCCGTCTCTAGTTTACTTAACATTCCTAGAACCAGAACCAAACATGGAGAAGCAGATTTCAGCTTCTATGCTCCTCATATCTGGAACAAACTTCCTGAAGAATGCAAAAAATGCTGAATGGTTTGGCTCCTTTGAGCCCTAAATTGTTTTGTTTTTTTATCACTCTTTGATTCTCGTGGTTTAATTTTTATTCTCATTTTTTTAACTGATTCTGTTTTTACCTTTTTTTTAATCTATATTCTTTTGCATTAATTTGTTCTTTACACCTTCTCTTTTTATTGATGGATTCCTATTTATTATTTTTTTTTAAATGTCATACTCAAACATACATTTTATTTTTTATGCTTTGAACTGTTTTAATTTTTATATTTTTTATCATGTATTTGGTTGCATTAATAGCCTATAATAGCTGGTTTAGTTGGTCACCAATGTAACAGATGGAATCTCGCCGCATTATTACGAATTTAACAATAATTACTGCCTGATATTTTCCACAAACCTGCAAAACTCACTGGAAGGACACAAACTGAGAACAATATTTTCCTGATCTAGAACATTAGGGATGCACCGATACTGTTATCGGGTATCAGCCCCGATACTACCAAATGTATTTGTATCGGCTAATGCTAACCGATACCATGAACCGATACTTAAGATGTAGAAATGCCGCAATAATTTCACAGAAAATATTAGTTTTTACCTTTTTTAAATTTAAGTCCTGTGGTCGTTTTTTTAAATATTTTATTTATCTAATTCGCCGTCATTTCTTGTAACAAGCAAAGAAGAAACTAAAACCTGACTCCCAATTGATAGCACTTTTTTTTGCGTGGTAGAAGTATCGGCATTGGTGCTCGGTATCGGTAATTACTCTGATCCAAGTATCGGTATGGTATCAGCTTTGAAAAAAAGTGTAATCGTTGCATCCCTACTGAAAACATAACATGTTTCTGGCGCTATAATTAGTTCATGTAATACCCTAGAAACAGTTAACACATAGTTGTTGTGAAATATTGGAATCAATAGCAAATATAGCTTAAACTTATTATAAAATACCCTGTAAGATAATGAATTTCTAGCCATTCGTTTTCTTTTGATTTAGCAACAAAAAAAAGGTATAAGCAATATTGATACGAACAGAAGAATAATGTTTTGTATGCACAAATTTCGTTGCTTTATTTGGATATGAAAAGTTGCGATTTTGATTAGATTTCTGTCTGTATTATTTGAAATAAACACCGCTACGCTTTTTCAAAACTATTTCTGTTTGTGTAGAACCGTAAATGCTTTCTGATCATATTCAACACCCTCTGCTCACATTGCTTCTCTGCTTCAATTCAACATCCCACAATCCTTTGCTGGATCCCCGTCATCGTCACACGACCAAAATTACTGAAAGACTAACGGGAACAAGCAGGAAATTAAACACGAGTTTTTAACGTCGGCGCAGGGTTAAATATCGGACCGCTACCGATGCTGATGCCGATATTCACTTCCTCTCTATTAAACGCCATGAAAATCTCCTGTTTAAAACCCGGCGACTTGCAGACGAATCCTCAGGATTTCATTGAATCCGAGGAAATCATGAGACGTAATTAACTGCGGTTGTGTAAGGAGCCCTCGGCAATAAAGAGTTGCCTGTATGAAAATCCATCAATCCATCCATAAATCTAAATAAACTCTAGTTTGGGTCAGGCGGACTGAAAACGCTTTCACAACGTTTGAGAGGAAAATCCTGCAGAACTTTGTGAACCAACGTAAGCTTAGGACGTCTAAACAAAGCATCTGCTAATGAAAGGCCTGCTGCTGCTGCTGGTTAATGACCTGCACCTCCAATATGGCTCTACTGGGAGCACTGGGCTCCAGGAGAAGGTGTGTGGTGAGGAGAAACACACTGTGTAACTCACCTGGGTTGTATTAACACCACTAATCTCCACCACGAGGGAAGAAAAAGAGTGTTTGTGTGCCGTTAGGGTGGGGGAATCCATTAGTGTCCGGCTTTTAATCTTCCTACGGAGCAGATAAAACTCCTCCAGCGCTAATGACAGCCGGATCCTGCCAGGCCTGGCTCTCTGAGAGCAGGCTGTGCTCACAGGGTTTGTTTTCAGTCATTAACATGACGGAGTGAAGGGGAAGAGGGGCTCTTAGCTGGGAGGGAAGTGCAGCTGTGACCCGCCAACATAAAAGCCTCCAGGTGGAATGAGGACAGCGTGGATCAGCTTAATCACCTCTAAAATAAGCAGCTTTGCTTTAATCTTCCCAGTGAGGAAAAAATTGTTGTGTTTGGAGTTCAAAAAGGCGATTATGTCATAATGAACCATTAGCAGTGCATAGACTAATTAGTTATATTAGTTATAAGCCCAGGAAGTTGGTTTAATGCTCTATGTTATGCATCAAATGAAAGTATGCTAGCTGATATTCCATAAAACACAACTAATAACATTTCAGCTAATTTTATATTAGCATTTGTTAGCATGAGGCTTAAAGTTCGGCTTAGAAAATGATTATAACTGACTAAAGAAGGATGTAAAGGTAAACAAAAATTACAAGCCGCTCCTGCTTTGGTCCATTTAAAAAAGAAAAATAAACTTTTTTTTATTTATGTTCTATAACTTAAATTTTAAATACAGAACTGACTGGATTTATTTGATATTTTAAATTTAAATTAAATAGTACAAGCGGACATATCCAGATCAGAAAACCCTATAAGCATTTGAAAACCGTCAGTCTTAATGGTTAAAAATGTTTAAATAATCCTTTGAGAAGAAAACATGCTTAAATCGCTTTAAAATAGTTTTGATACTTCGACAGCCTAGTCTTCTAGCTGTACTTGAATGCAGCATGAGCAGTTGTTGGGAAAATCCTTTCCGATCAACAGAGATTCCTCCAACTTGTATTCTATACAGCATTTATACATGCTGCTTTGACTATAAATTAATGTCATTATATTAATGCTAATACAAATGCTTAAGTGTTAGCTGTTACCAACATTTGTCAGAGTAGACCATGGTGACTGCTAACATGCTAATTAAGGTTAAGCTAATGGTAGCAGATGAGCTGTTTTATCATAGCTGAACATCAACTATAGTGAGCAAAAAGCAACTAGTCACATTTTATCAAATGCTACCATATTCCCTTCAATGTAGCAGGTAACGTTAGCTGTTGAGCTAATGTTTTAGCTCAAGTTTACCTTTTTGCTACCAAAAGCACTAAATCAGTATGGGAACGCAGTTAGTGGTGGTCTAAAGAGTTAATTATGCTTTAGGCCCCTACGACCTTAGGCTAACCCTGCTAAAATTTTGCTAGTAGCATAAGTTAATGCTATCGTATTAATGCTTAAGATTTTTTTTATTAACTACAGTTATTAGAGTAGACCATGGTGACTGCTAACATGTTAATTAAGGTTAAGCTAATGGTAGCAGATGAGCTGTTTTTATCATAGCTGACCAACTATAGTTGGCAAAAAGCAACTAGTCACATTTTATCACGACCTTAGGCTAACCCTGCTAAAATGTTGGTAGTAGCATAAGTTAATGCTATCGTATTAATGCTTACGTTTTGTTTTTTGCCTATAGTTATCGGAGTAGACCATGTTGGATGTTTTTTAATGGTTAGATAACAGCCACTAGTCACATTTTATCAAATGCTACCATATCCTCCAACTTCAATCTAGCAGGTAACGTTACCCGTTGAGCTAAGGTTTCAGCTAATCTTTGCATTCTTGCAATTCCATTCCTGAAAGCAAATGAGCTACTGCTAGCATAGTAAATGTTGTTAGCTATTAGCTACCATGGTCTTAGTAGCTTTTTTGCTGAAACTAAGTAACAAGCTAAATGTGTTAGCCTAAAAAACCCCAAACCAACTGTAGCGTAATAGATTATGATTGCTATGCCAACATGCTAATGCCAACATGCTAATGCCGTGCTTTCCTGGTTTACTGAAGCGGTTCCACATTTCTAACGGCTAATTATAGTACCAGGCAGTGGCCATCAGGTGGCGCCGTTAATGTTCCTTCAGGAATTGATCAGCGAGTTATCCAGGTAACCGGGTCTTCTGAGGACAGTTTTTATAAGTAGCCTAGCGGCTACTGTTAAACTTAATGAGATTATTGTAAAGTTTGGCTGCTGAGAGGGAAAACTATATTCATGTATTAAAAATTAACCAAAACATCAGCTGCTTAACTCCATAACTTTGAGGAAAAGGTTGTAATCAAATTATTTTTGGAAAACTAAAAATTGAATTTCATGGCATTGTGGTTCTCAGAAGAGGAAGAAATAAAGCAGCCGTGTCCATAACAAGGCTGCTGGACGTCTCTGGTTTTGTTTACTAGGAAATAAAAGGAGGATAAAAAAAATCAGTGAAAAATTTGCATTGTTTCTATCATTTCTTCATTTTATGATTCCAAAGCCCTAAATCATCTCTAAATGAAGAGCAGCCTCCCTAAAGGCAGGGTTGATGCTCCGGCATGATGAAGCGTCGCTGCAGCAAAGACCTGAAAGCCTCCAGACACGTCTGCAGGTCCTCCGTCTGCAAACAGGCCGGCTGTTATGAATAATTCAGGCTGCAGGACTGCAGGCAGATGCAGAGGAGGTTGATCAACTGCAGCTGAAGCGCATAAATCTGTCCAATTTGGCTTTAAATATGCATGTAAGCCTTTTGTTTCCAAACATCCGTCGGTCTCCCTCCAGCTGCACCAATTTCCCGGGATGCAGCTGCCGCGTCTGTCAGACGGACCGAGCGGATCTCCAGAAGTGGTCCTCACCTCCCCCGCAGAGAAACCAAACCTGCTAATCAGCTTCAGGCGGCTCGCCTGGCCTTCATCGGGCCGTCCGTCGGGAACAAGCTGGTCCTACGATTACAGGAAACCTGACTGGAGGGTTTTTATCTGCACATAATAATAAACACAAACAGGCTGAACTGATTAGAGATTCATTGTAGAATATCCTGCAGCCTCCAGCGTGTTTACTTCAATGAGGATGGGAATTTTCTGATTGATTCAGATTAAAACGACTAAATGAGGAATAAAAATGCAGGTTCCACATCTGTAAGCTGCAGAACAGATCTAGTAACAGTTTTACAGAGATCTTGTTTCTCGTCTTTGCCTCAGGCAAAAATAATCCGATTTACTGAATAAACTGTTTTGTTTTGTTCTCACATTAAAAAAAATATATATATATTTATGGTGTTTAGTTTCAGCTTCCAAGCTTCTCATCTTCTAAAATGTTCTTCCAAGGACGATTCTTCGTTCTTTCTGGGAACTTTGTCCTCCGCTTCGTTCAGACCAACATCACCACACAGCTATAAATACCCCAACGTTCAGTCCGCGGCAGGACATCTCCATAAAATATCTGCCGATTTCCTAAAAAAAGAAAAATCTAGGTAGATTTCAATAATGATAGTATCACTTACAGGAGTAGCGCTACATCATAAAACCCTGTTTGGTTCATTATCGGTCAGGGAACTAAGTGAAAATAAATCATTTCTGCGTAATTACTAGGGGTGTCACCATCTCGACTTTTTATTGAAATCGTTGGAAATTACGTCACAACCTTTCGCATCAAAATCTAAAAGACGATCGCCTCCTCCCATATTTACATACTGTAGCGTAACTAGCGTTAGGCTAGCCATCACAAAGAACCACTCATCGCATTTTCCCTAACGAGTAACTCTCAGCAGCTCTAATGCAACTCACAAAACCACCGGGTAACATTATTAACCGCTACATCACAATAAGAGCATCCCCCGTGAACAGAACACACCTCTACAGATCCACTGACGCTAGCTAGTAGCTATTAGCTGAGCTACAGTTAAACCATAGCTAGGACAGATGAAGGAAGAAGCAGCGGGGCCGAAGCTAAAGCCGCTCCTTCTACTCTTTAAACATCAGTGAGGAAATGTTGAGTTCCATTCTGGTTATAAACCAGAGAAACTTTGTTAGCTCCGCGTTAGCTGGTTCCTCTGAGCTAGCTGGAGCTCAGAGTTGTTGCGCTGCAGTAACTGAAAAGAGTCACTAGATGGAAGACCTATTTGATGGGTCTGGGTTCACGTCCTGCTATAGCGATGCTGAATTTCTTTTTCATAGACATTCTTCCTGGTTTCAGAGAAAACACTTTTTCTAGTTCTGAGTAGCCAGATCAGTTCTGTACGTTTAGTGGTGAACAGTCAATAAATGAAGGAAGATAGGAGGAATAATAATTATTTTGATTCATTTGCTCCGCCAAAATGCATGAGTTCTTCTCAATCTTTTTTCCAGCATTTATCTCAGATCATCATATTTTTACTGAGACGTCGTAAAATCTGGAAGCAAAACATGATGAGGTGGAAGTTTTAGGTTTTGTATCTCAATAAATGAAACCAAAAAACACAATTTTAATGCCACAGCAGCACTTTTAATTTGAGATTTTTCAATGCAGTATGTCTTCTATTTATTTTTGTCTCAAAATATGATTCCCCTGACTAACATTATTAAATAAGGGCCAAACCCGTCTTATTTTACAGGTAGCTGGGCGATACGGCTTAAAAATTAAATCTGATTATTTTTATACACTAAATCTGATTTCGGTTTTTTACTACCTGTTTTTTTTTGTTGCAAGTGATTAAAAAATATGATAAAAAACCTGCTTTTTTGCAATCATCCTGTCCTGGAGCTGAATTTAGAGAAATAGTTCCTCCTTCACAGGAAGGGAAACGATTTAATCCCGTCACTGGAAGCCGAAGCTTTTCCCACATAATTCTCTCTGACAGTTTTTTTTTTCATTTAACACCTCCTCTGTTAATCGCCGAGTGTCTGCAGATAAAAACGTGCGTTCTCGTTTTCCTGCAGCTCTCAGCCTCGTCCTCTAATCGAGTCGGATCCGTTCAACCGATCCGGTTCATGAACTCTCTGCGTCTTTCCTTAGTGGTGCGTTTGCAGGGAGAAGAGTTTAAAGTAGAGGAGATGCTGGCCCAGATTCCAGCTGCTTGACGTTTTGGTGAGATTTAAGAACAAGCTAGAGGTTTAAAGGATGAAATCTGGATGATGAAACACTGCAGCAACAGAAGGAGGAGGAAAACCCATCATGGAGCAGATTAAAAGTTTCTGTAACGGGATAAATGCCTCGGGAAGAAACGCTCGCCGAGGATCTCCGTAATTCTCACCGCATCGAACGTCGCTCAGCGTTTGACGGGCTCTGGAACAACGCAGATAGCGGTCAGAACCAGAGAACTGGGACATGCGTTTATCCAATAAAAATGGCTTCAACCAGCCTTTGAATTTAGGGTTCGTCTCCCGCTCATTTCCTCACATCTGAGATGTTTAACGTCTGTCACAGAGAGGCACCACACGGCGGACGAGGTGACAAACTGAAGCTGTCCGAGTTAAATTTGCAACAACATCTCGACCTGACTGCTCGGGTAAAATCAGCCAGCCGCGGCTTCGCACCCGTTTGCGATCTTAAAGCAGTGTGGCCTTACATTTTTACAAAACCGCGTGCCCAGAAGCTTTTCTTGAACCATCTTGAGTTCAGACGTGGCTGAGGACTCTTCGCAAAGTAATCGCTGAAATTTCTCCCGGAACTGTGGAAATTAGCAGTCGGCTGATCATCTCACTGGAACGAAAAGATGCACAATGGATGCTGAGGTGGTGAAACGGAGGTTAGCCGCTGGTGAATACGTTTTGGTTGCTCCTAACCCTGAAGCCCACAAGTCAGAAAAAATGTCTTAAAATCCAGAGCAAGCAGTGAAGCAGGCAAACGGACTTTTACGCAACAGAAGCGGTTAAAGCCGAGGACCGTACTATTCTCTCGGCCAAAGCCAAGATCCTCTTTTTGGGTTTTCCGACTATGGTCACACTGTAAAAATCTAAATGTTATGTTCGGGGATATTTCAGGTTGTTTCCATTTTTCAAACGTTATTTGATTTCAAGTCGGCAGCACGCTGCGCTACCAAAATGGTATGATCCAGTAGAGATATGTTTTAGTTTGCAAGTTATTTAATCTGATAATAGCTCATTTTTCTTTATGTTCATGTTTAAATTAATTTTAGAAGTCATGCATGTGAGATGGCCTAATTGACGGTATTCGTTTTATTTCATATAACTACAGATTTTAAGATTATAAAATCGACATGAAGCAGAAACCCTGGTGTGAGACTTTTGAATAATGTCGGGTTGTTATCGGGTTCGGGCTTTGATAAGCTCTCAATTAAAACCTTTTACTCTTTAGTTTAGCGTTTTAGTGCGTCGAGGATCGGTTAAAAACGGGACGCAAACTTTACCTGAGCTACTGAAACATTTATCCGGGACAACGTCCTCCTTCCTGTGACATCTGACGGAGGTGAAGTTAGTTTTACGTGGGATATGCGACAGACATTCAGGCGAGGGTTCGATTAACAAATTCTTGTGCACCTCAAGTAGGCCTGGGCGATACTTCGGTTCACACCGAAAACCGGTGTTTATTTTTGTTACAATATGAATTTTTAATATAGCGTCATACCGGACAACTCCCGGAACGTTTAATGAGGGGAAGTATTTCAGCGGGGACCGATTTCACTGCTACACGCTCTTCACCACAGCGTAAACAGTAACGTTTTTAGCGAAGTACAGCTGCTAGCAGGAGCTACCAGAGCGAAGCACACAATGCTTAGGAAGTGATGCCAAAACGAGGATTCACGTCTGTAGTTCAGAAGTTTATCGGCTTTAAAATGTCAGACGAGAACCGAGCAGCATACGTTTTACAAACGCTATTGAGAGTAACCAGTAGGGGGGAGTGTTGAGCCCTATGTGACTGTAGGTAAACGCGGTCAACGGCGACAAAACCAGCAGGAAAGAAATCATTAATAGCGATAAATATGTTTTACATACCATCTACGATACTTCTGTTATCTGAATATTAGCCAGCTAATAATCTCCTACGGTCGCCATGTTTATTTTACTATTAGTATTATTTTACCGGTCTGAGTCTGTACTCTGCCCCCTAGCGGGATTCTTCAGTACTACATGCTTGCGTCAACATGAGTTTAAAAAAAATTATACATTCAGCCTTAGAACATCCAGAATGTCTACTAGAATCATAATCTTTTTAATTATTTTCATATCATTCACCTGTGTCTGGAAAAAAAACAATATAATGCAGTCCAAATGGCAGTAAAATGTTCTATTTAAAGCACATTTTTAAATTCTTCATTCTTATAAGATAATGTGGAAATGAACGGCCTTGTATGTCAAAAAAATACTGTTAAATACCGTAATCTGATATGTTTTTGTTTAAATACGGTGATATTAAAATGTTGCCGTACCGCCCAGCCCTAAGCTCAAGTCATTTGCTCCTTTTTGTGGTTTGAGAGGAGAAATGTATGGATGACTGAGCTGCCTGGGTCAGTTCTGATGATTCGTTTGGCGTAAGTAACGCCCGTTGTATTAAGCTACCTGATAATAATAAAATGTAGATATAATTAAAAATAAAGGGAAACTTTTTTTTTAAACAAACTTTTTTATCGACTCCTGTTTTGTTGTTTTTGCCGCGTCTATCGATCTTTGGATGTTTGTATCGGATTATCATCCAGCCCTACGACTTCAGCACACTAAGGCAATAAATCTGCTTTCTCTTAACGCGCGTAACGCACTGTTTCCGTGTCAAATGAGGGAAATTAAACAGCAGCGCATCTTATTCCAGTTCTTTTCCCACTGCTGACGATTATTATTTACGTTTTATTCCAGTAACGGGATTACGAATAACTAAAAGCTGAAGTAGAGGAGAGGAGGTGAGTCAGATGAAGGGATAATAACGTTTGTTATGGAGACGGACGATTCTAGACGCCGTCTAGATGTTCATTTTCACACCCTGAAGTTTTCTGGCTGCAGGCCGTGAAGTGACCTCAACACGATGAGACAAGAGGGAGGAAGAGGGACGGTACGGCTTTTCTTCCCGGGAGGCTGAGATCAGCCTCGGTTCTGTCTGGGTTCAGAGGTCAGGGCTCGTATTTTCTGTCCGTCTCTGCTCACTCGAAAGGAGAAATCTCTTTCTAAACAAATCCTGAAGTCTCAGGAAATCCCACAGACCTTCCGGACGACTCATTCCCTAAACAGCCCAGCTGCAGTCCCATCCTCCTGTCCAGCATTATTCCCGCACAACGAGCCTCTGTGTGGTTTCAGAATCCACCCACCATCCTCAGCGGACAGGCGGCCGCTTGTTTCACCGTCCCACCGTCATTCCATCCCAACACCAGCTGCTCCCAAAGTCCCCGGTAACGAGAGCAGCTCATTAGGCCCCCAGGTCCGCGACGCATTCCTGGGATGAAACGAATGCAGCATTCGGCTTTACATACCAGGTTTGCATCTCAGAGTCAGGAAGGTTTTACACTTTTAAACAATGAACCTGATTGAGGAAACGCTTTGTTCAATGCTACCTGATTAGATAAAAACCAGCCGAATCATCTACACAAGCTGTCTGCCGTTTGGTAATTATTGCTTTTCCAAATAAATATGGGGAGGAGGAATCTTGGGAAAAAAATAGGCTCCCCATGGCGTGACGGATAAAAACGGTAGAACAGGTAAAACCCAGACAGATTATGTGGGGAAAAGAGAGACGTCTCGCTGACGTAAAGCAGGCTAACCGGACCCAGCTGTTAGCAAGCGGCTACATGAACGAGACCTTACAGCTTTACAGCTCCTCCACAGGGTGCCGGGCCGCCGAGTCTCCACCTCCGCACCGCGTAAGCCTTCGCTTTACGAACTCAGACCGGCTGCATCGCGAAAATAATCTAAACAATCTAAAAAAAGGAAAGGTGTTAAAACTATGACACATCTGCCTTAAAACCTGCTGGTTTCGGCTCATCCTCCTCAGCATCGGAAGCAGCCGTGAGTCTCACAAACTTTCTGACCCAGTTGGATAAAAGCCACCCACTCTAAAAGAACTGAATAAAGCTGATTCCACCATATCTACATGTAGCCAGCTGGGTTCCTGGGAGCATCTGGAAGCCCCCAGCAGCTGATCTCCGCAGGCAGGTGGAGGAGCACGTCTCCTCGGCCGTACCTCTTTGCTCTCCTTCATGGTGCCCAACCAGCTGACCGAGCGCCTGCAGGCCAGAGGATTCCCGTCCCGACCCGTTTCCCCGGCGACCTGCAGGCCTCGGGGAAACGCCATGGAGCACGGCGGGTCCCGGAGGACCTCCCGCTGGGTCTGAGGTCCGTCCCCCGGCAGCACCGGCGCTTTTAATACCTCCTAATCCCAAAAGGAGATTTAACTGTTTGCTTCTAATTGGACTGATTCCGGCCGGACGCGTTTCAGAACCAGAACCACGGAGGCTCCAGGGATGCTGGGCGGAATCGGCTTAAAACCAGAGCTACAGACAGGGGGCGCTATTTAAGAGACAAACAGCTCTCGTTTTCCTGCGGCTCGGTTTAAAAGTCACAGATCGGCGTAGAGCCAATGGAGAGAAGCCAAAACAGGAGAAACGTGATTTATCTTTTTAATATTCATCAGAACTCTTGCTGCAGCATTTTGTGGACTTCCTGATAATAAGGAATTACAGTAGTCCAGCCTTGAAGTAACAAATGCATGGACTAGTTTCTCTGCATCACTCCTGGACAGGATGTTTCTAATTTTAGCAATATTCCAGAGGTGAAAGAAAGAAATCCTAGAAACCTGTTTAATATGAGATTTAAATGTCATGTCTTGGTCAAAAATTACACCGAGGTTCTTTACATTATTACCAGAGGCCAAATTAATGCCATCCAGATGAAGTGATTGTTTAATGCGGACTGCAGCCATTTTGGATTCTGAGGCAAATTAACGTGTAATTTTCAGAACTCTGCCACTGGCTCAAACGTCGGGTTCGTTAATTAATTCCACATCTCGTCTTATTGTGCGGGGGTCAAAGGTTAAGTAGCTTTTATCAAATACCGTGTCAAGATTTGATTTTTTTTGTTTTCATCTTTCACATAAGAAACAAATGTATCTTTGACTTTTCTGCCACTATGAAATAAAACCAGGTTATACAATAGATTCCTGACAAGTTAAGTGATTATTCAGTGGTAATGGCTAATTTTATCCAATTTAATCAAAAAATGAAAACATGAAGCAGAAATTATCAATATTTAGAGTTAGTTTTGGGTAAAAGAAAATAATTGAAAAACTGGTTTTGATTCGATTTTTATAGAAATTCTAGGAATCGTCACAAGTAAATCAAAAAGAAACAAAATTAATTCCTTTATTTAACATAGTTTTCCTTTTTTTACAGCTGAAATGGGACGAAAAAGTCAAAATTTTAAAGTTTGGGTCTGAAAGAGTTAATCCAGTTTTTGCTGGCGAACTGGCATCACAGCGATTTAATTAACATAAGAGTTAAAAATACATGTTTTTAACTGCACTGATCTGCATCTATATCGAATCTGAACGGATCACATAGAGATAATCGATTCTAGTTCTTTATAATCAGAATCCAATCTAATTTTTTTTTATCTGAACGGATGCTCAGGTCTAATCCGAATAAAAAGCTTATTTTTGTGCTTTAGAGTCACGCTGACCCAGATATCAGAGGTTTAATCATTCTAATAAGTTACGGTTAGGGAAACGGTCTCCAGTTAAGACCAGCTGAAAGGTGAAACTCTGTAGATTTATCCCTGGGGATGTTTTTTTTTTTTCCTGGGAAGCCTCTCTTCCGGTCAGCCAGTTCTGAAAGGTGAGACCTCTGCGGCGCCGCATCGGGCCGAGGCGGACGCCACCTGATAGGAGGCGACGGCCGGAAGGCAGACGGGCTGAGATCAGCAAACTTTCTGGATTTAATTGGGCCGGGAACAGACGGGCTTTTGTTGGGGCCCCTCGGAGCTGCCGGAGCACTGAATGGAAGCGCCGATCCCGTTTCTCACGCTGCAACAGAACCGGTCCGATCCACAGGAAGACACTGCGTCCCTGGTTTCTAAACACTTCCCCCTTTCCCTCACCACCAGGACAAAAGCTACCGGGGGTGGCGATACCGATTTCTACTCCTGGGGTTTAGGTATCTGCAGATACAGAGTACTGATCCGACTGCTTGTACCGTTTAAGGAAACCTTGAACTCCTTGTAATCTTTCATTTAACGCTAAAGCTTTACAATCCTGCTGGCGCAGCGTTGAGCTGCATGTTACGCAATAAGCACTGAGTTCTAGTTCTAGAAAATTGGAAACCCATCACACAAGATTTTGTCGCTGCCTGTGTCAGAATGTGGTAGTGTCGGTCAGAAATAAAAAAAAAACAAAAACACTGCATGGTATCGGATCGTGTTTAACCCGAAGTACTTACCGGTACCAATACTTACCAGCTAATACTTCCAAAACTGGTTCCGGCCCAATACTAGAGGTGTGAAGCTATGATAAAACTCAATTTGGGGGGGGAAAAAAACTGCTGCCGTGTCATAAAAATGTATAATTAAACTTTAATGGCAGCAAAATTCTCCAATGAATTGCTGTCAGGTAGCAATAAAAATGTCGATATTATAAAATATATATATATATATAAAGATAAATGTGTTAAAAGTTATAAATGTAATATCACACAACAGGAAACCTGCACACAATTTAAACGTATAAATATCCGATGTGAAGACAAACACTGAACATCAGTATTTATACTCCTTACATACCTGGTACAAAGTATGCAGGCACAGCTTGATGACATCATCAACATGCTATAAACTCTATAAATGAGTGTCTTATAGTGCTGTTTACATGTCTGGTCATTAATTTTGGTGTTATAACACATTTTAGGAAGAATATTATTTGTACCAAAGCCCGTTAGTGGAGTGCCCTCTTCTGGTTAAACTTTACTCTGATCTTGAATTTGAATCGGGTTAGGTTAGTCTCTTCCCTTAGGCAACGGAGCTCGCATCGCTATTGCTATGCATCCTTCTTGTTTTTTTCTGCGTCAGTTCCCAGCAGAGGCCACGCCCAATTCCCCCCTCCCCTCCGCGTTGCCCGAGGCAACGCCACGTTTTGGGCACTTTTTCAAACTGAAAATGAGGCCGGATTCTGACTCTGGTAGGGAGGGAGGGAGTTGCTCTTTAGCAGCAGATGTTAAAGTAAGGTCTTCCCTTAGAACAGTGGCTACCAGGAGTTTGGATCTGTTGCTGGCTAAAGTGCGACATGGTTATGCTTCCATTTGTACGCCTCTGTGCTGTACACTGCAGACACGGGCACGACAGCTGCTGATCCGTTGGCCTCCAGCTTTGCTGCAGATGTTTACAGATTCTCAGGCAGCATGAACCGAAGCCTCCGACTCCAGTGTGGCTAACTTCCTGTTCAGCCTGTTTCTGACTGCGTAGGTGTCCGACGGCGGCCAAGCATGCAGCTTTGGAGCAGAACTTCCCCCCCCAGCAGACGAGCAGGAATCTGGAGCCTCTGCTATTATAAACCCATCTTACAGTAACTGAAGGAGATTCAGCGACTAAAGCTGAAAGGAGCCTCAGAGATGCTGCACAGAAATGTGGAAGAGGATGAACTGTTCATATCAATCCACAGCTCTGCAGGCGTCTGGCAGCTATATATAGAGTTATAATAATTAGACAACTGAGATGAAATAGTGATTGTTCACGTTAGAAGAATTAATCAGAGGCAGCCCCCCTAATGTAAAAAATTTATTTGCCTTCATGTGTTGATGAGCTTTTAATAGAGAAAAACCGATACAGAAAATAAGGGAAGATGCCTTACTCTCATCCAGAGAACCGGGAAACAATGCGTTTCGCGGAAAGATCGTTTCCCTGACGCCGACATTTCTCAGCAAGAAAACCGAGAACCCGACGTTATGTGTTCTACAGAATATGGCTGCCGGATCGTCCCTCCATCCGGCTTTCTGACCGTCTCACCAGACGGAGATTTAAAGAGGAAACCACAAATGCAAACCAAGATGATGGCATGAGACCATTATACAGCAGACTGCTGCCGGAGGAACAATTTAATGTTGAATTTAGATTAAGAAATGAAACGTTTTCTTAATATAAATCCTTAAAAAAAAAAAAAAAAAAACTGTAAAACCTACTAATCAGGCATTAAAGCCTCCCAGGAGTCTGGAAGTAAAAACTTCCCTTCTTCATCTCTGCCGTCGTCATTAATTCATCGGTTTGGACTAAAACATGAGCCACACAGACTTCAGCAGATTTTTTTGTGTGTGTGTGACACTGACTGCTACTGGAGCATCCTCCTATCCGCAGCATCACCATCCAACAAGGACTGTTTGAAAATACTTGGATGATATGAGTTACGACAGCTTTTAATTTCCGTTTAGGATGAATAAAGTTAGGGATGCATCGATGCTGGTGATGGTATCGGTACTGGGGCCGACGCCATTCTGATCAGTTATCCGATACCATGAACCAATACTTAAAATGTGGAAAACTCTGCTACAATCTCACAGAAAAGTTTTATCTTTCACTTTAACTTTTTCGTTTTTATGGTCATTTTTATATTTTTGAACAAAGTCACCATCATTTGCTGTAACAAGCAGACAAGAAAATAAAAGCTGTTGAACAGTAGAGAGCTCTTAATATTGTCCCGGTTTCACTAATCGGACCAATGCCGATATTTATAAACGCAACTAAAGAACTTTTACTGATCCTGCAGATGTATGGCTTTAAAAAACATTTTTGCGGATGTGGAACCAGCTTCTTCAGACGGCCAGTTCCTGCTCCCAGTTCTGGGAGAACACAGGGACACTTGCTGACTCAGCGTTGCTGGAGCCGCTCCATCTCTCCGGGACGTGAATAACGCGCAGCCGTTCGCCGCATTTTTCCAACGCTGAGTCACTCCCATCGAGGATAGAGCTTTTTATCTTCACCACATTTTTACCCAAACCATCGCCTGACAGGCACGCCGCCACGCAACAAACCGGGTGATAAAGGAATGCACCGTGGAATGACCTCAGAGCTCAGTGACCTTTAACCCCGTGAGTGGCGTTCCTACCTGGAGGCCTCTGCGCCTTAAAATGCTGGAGTCGTCCATGGCGCCGGGGTCCCAGGACGCCTTTCTATAAGAACCACCTCAGGAATCTTCTGGAGCAGAGAAACTCTCAGATGTGTCTGTGACTAAATCTGCTCCTGCTCTCCTTCCCAATATGAATCCCTCTTCAGTAGCGGCGTGTTTCCCCACTCATTCATCCCATCGGGCCCCGGACACACCCCTCCTCCTCTAAAAGTCCTCTCTCTTCCACCCGTCTCCCTGTTCCGCCCTCCTCCGTCTGTCCTCCACCTCTAAGGCGGCGTTCCGGAGGAGATTCCTGCCGTCAATCCGGTCGGCGGCGGCGGCGGCAGCAGAGATCTGTGCGGACGGCGGGGGGCCTCCGGAGCAGGACGGGGAGGTCCAACGGCTCAGACGGGGAAAAGTTGAGCTGGCGGTCGGATGGTCGTTAGCGGCCGTCTCCATGCCAACGGACCGGACCAGAACCGGCTGGAGCTCGGAGGGTTCTGTTCCTCCTGCTGCAGGACGGAGAGGATGCAGCCTCGACGGTTGTTCCTCCTGCTTCTCTTTCTGCTCCGATGTGTCAGGACGCTCACACGCTCTGACTCCGCCCCCTTCATGTCATCACACGCTCTGACTCCGCCCCATTCCCTTTCATCACACGCTCCCTTCTGTGTCTGCGGCCAATCGGGCGCGAGCGGGAGATGGGGGCTCTGCAGTCGATGAATGGGAAGAGGATGAGAGCTCCTCCCCCGCACACACACAGCAAACAGTGTGTGTGTGTGTGTGTGTGTGTGAGGGTGTGTGTGTGCGTGTGTGTGTGTGTGTGTGTGAGGGTTCATGTTTTAGCTCAAACCGATGAATTAAAGACGAAGGCAGAGATGAAAATGGGAACTCTTCACTTCCACACTGCTGGGAAGCTTTAATCCAGAGGTGTCCAAATTACGGCACTTTGACTGATTTTGAACGACCCTTGACCTCCATTTGGGATCGGTACTTTCTGTAATTGGCACCAAAACACAAGTGATTGATCCAGATGGAGAGTCTCTTTTTGTTGACAAATTAAAAGGATTAGAAAAACGAATTATTCATCTTTAATAATAATAACGGCGTAAACATAGACACAACCAAGCACAGCTAAAGATAAAATATTTTCAAAGAAAAAGTGACCCAATCACAGTTTGTTTTCTGCTGAGAAAAATAAATAAATTTAGCACCTCTGAAATGTTACAATTATTAGAAAATAATTTCTTTTAAAAACTCAAACTTTAAAGGCCATGTGATTTGAATCTATATTCCTAATATGTATTTCATTAAATTACCTGATTAATTTATTAACTTATTTTTTCACATTAAAACATTTTAATTTTGTCACCCATGGGGACTTTCGACTTGATGATTTTAATTTAATCACTGATCTGTCAATTTTACTGAGAAAAATCTGTTTTTAAGGATTTATTTAAAATAAAATGAAAAACGTTTTATATCTTAATCTAAATCCAACATTGAATTGTTCTTCCAGCAGCAGCAGTCTGCAATCTGTTAGGATTCCTTAACAGAAAACTGAACAGAAAAATGAACTGAAGGATAAATAGGAATGCATGTATGACTGAACTGAAATGAATTGTAAAGAGCCTTGATATGACATCCTGTTTAAAAGGTGCTATATTTGATATATATGTGATCTGAAATGGTTCAATTTCTTCTGATCAACAGTTAGCAACTCGGCTAAAAGAAGCTAAATTCTCGTGACTCTACTAGCAGAAGCTAAATTCTTGTGACCCTACTAGCAGAAGCTAAATGCTCGGAACTCGGCTAGCAGAAGCTAAATGCTCGAAACTCGGCTAGCAGAAGCTAAATGCTCGGAGCTGCTCGGAACTCTGCTAGCAGAAGCTAAATGCTCGGAACTTTGATAGCAGAAGCTAAATGCTCGAAACTCTGATAGCAGAAGCTAAATTCTCGTGACTCTACTAGCAGAAGCTAAATGCTCGGAACTCTGATAGCAGAAGCTAAATTCTCGTGACTCTACTAGCAGAAGCTAAATGCTCGGAACTCAGCTAGCAGAAGCTAAATGCTCGAAACTCGGCTAGCAGAAGCTAAATGCTCGGAGCTGCTCGGAACTCTGCTAGCAGAAGCTAAATGCTCGGAACTCTGCTAGCAGAAGCTAAATGCTCGAAACTCTGCTAGCAGAAGCTAAATGCTCGAAACTCTGCTAGTAGAAGCAAAATGCTCGGAACTCTGCTAGCAGAAGCTAAATGCTTGTGACTCTACTAGCAGAAGCTAAATGCTCGGAACTCTGCTAGCAGAAGCTAAATTCTCGTGACTCTACTAGCAGAAGCTAAATGCTCGAAACTCTGCTAGTAGAAGCTAAATGCTCGGAACTGCTCGGAACGCTATATTTGATATATATGTGATCTGAAATGGTTCAATTTCTTCTGATCAACAGTTAGCAACTCGGCTAAAAGAAGCTAAATTCTCGTGACTCTACTAGCAGAAGCTAAATTCTTGTGACCCTACTAGCAGAAGCTAAATGCTCGGAACTCGGCTAGCAGAAGCTAAATGCTCGAAACTCGGCTAGCAGAAGCTAAATGCTCGGAGCTGCTCGGAACTCTGCTAGCAGAAGCTAAATGCTCGGAACTTTGATAGCAGAAGCTAAATGCTCGAAACTCTGATAGCAGAAGCTAAATTCTCGTGACTCTACTAGCAGAAGCTAAATGCTCGGAACTCTGATAGCAGAAGCTAAATTCTCGTGACTCTACTAGCAGAAGCTAAATGCTCGGAACTCAGCTAGCAGAAGCTAAATGCTCGAAACTCGGCTAGCAGAAGCTAAATGCTCGGAGCTGCTCGGAACTCTGCTAGCAGAAGCTAAATGCTCGGAACTCTGCTAGCAGAAGCTAAATGCTCGAAACTCTGCTAGCAGAAGCTAAATGCTCGAAACTCTGCTAGTAGAAGCAAAATGCTCGGAACTCTGCTAGCAGAAGCTAAATGCTTGTGACTCTACTAGCAGAAGCTAAATGCTCGGAACTCTGCTAGCAGAAGCTAAATTCTCGTGACTCTACTAGCAGAAGCTAAATGCTCGGAACTCAGCTAGCAGAGGCTAAATGCTCGAAACTCTGCTAGTAGAAGCTAAATGCTCGGAACTCTGCTAGCAGAAGCTAAATTCTCGTGACTCTGCTAACAGAAGCTAAATTCTCGTGACTCTGCTAACAGAAGCTAAATTCTCGTGACTCTGCTAACAGAAGCTAAATTCTCGTGACTCTGCTAGCAGAAGCTAAATGATTGGAACCCAGCTAGCAGAAGCTAAATGCTTGGAATTCGGCTAGCAGAAGCTAAATTCTCGTGACTCTACTAGTAGAAGCTAAATGCTTGAAACTCTGCTAGCAAAAGCTATATGCTCGAAACTCTACCAGTAGAAGCTAAATGCTCGAAACTCTATTAGTAGAAGCTAAATGCTTGAAACTATGCTAGTAGAAGCTAAATGCTCCAAACTCTGCTAGCAGAAGCTAATTTATTGAAACTCGACTAGCAGACGCTAAATCCTCGGAACTCTGCTAGCAGAAGCTTAATTCTCGTGACTCTGCTAGCAGAAGCTAAATGCTTGGAACTCTGCTAGCAGCAGCTAAATTCTTGTGACTCTGCTAGCAGAAGCTAAATGCTCGAAACTCGGCTAGCAGAAGCTAAATGCTCGAAACTCGGCTAGCAGAAGCTATATGCTCGAAACTCTACCAGTAGAAGCTAAATGCTTGAAACTATGCTAGTTGAAGCTAAATGCTCGAAACTCTGATAGCAGAAGCTAATTTATTGAAACTCGACTAGCAGACGCTAAATCCTCGGAACTCTGCTAGCAGAAGCTTAATTCTCGTGACTCTGCTAGCAGAAGCTAAATGCTTGGAACTCTGCTAGCAGCAGCTAAATTCTTGTGACTCTGCTAGCAGAAGCTAAATGCTCGAAACTCGGCTAGCAGAAGCTAAATGCTCGAAACTCGGCTAGCAGAAGCTATATGCTCGAAACTCTACCAGTAGAAGCTAAATGCTCGAAACTCTATTAGTAGAAGCTAAATGCTTGAAACTATGCTAGTAGAAGCTAAATGCTCGAAACTCTGATAGCAGAAGCTAATTTATTGAAACTCGACTAGCAGACGCTAAATCCTCGAACTCTGCTAGCAGAAGCTTAATTCTCGTGACTCTGCTAGCAGAAGCTAAATGCTTGGAACTCTGCTAGCAGCAGCTAAATTCTTGTGACTCTGCTAGCAGAAGCTAAATGCTCGGAACTCTGCTAGCAGAAGCTAAATGCTCGAAACTCTGCTAGCAGAAGCTAAATGCTCGAAACTCTGCTAGCAGAAGCTAAATGCTCGGAACTCTGCTAGTAGAAGCAAAATGTTCGGAACTCTCAACAAAGCTAAAGAAGCTAAATGCTCGTGACTCTACTAGCAGAAGCTAAATTCTCGTGACTCTACTAGCAGAAGCTAAATGCTCGGAACTCTGCTAGCAGAAGCTAAATGCTCGAAACTCTGCTAGCAGAAGCTAAATGCTCGGAACTGCTCGGAACTCTGATACATAATCTAAATGCTCAACTTTGATAGCAGAAGCTAAATTCTCGTGACTCTGCTAGCAGAAGCTAAATTCTCGGAACTCTGCTAGCAGAAGCTAAATGCTCAGAGCTCTGCTAGCAGAAGCTAAATGCTTGCAACTCTGCTAGCAGAAGCTAAATTCTCGTGACTCTGCTAACAGAAGCTAAATTCTCGTGACTCTGCTAGCAGAAGCTAAATGCTTGGAACCCGGCTAGCAGAAGCTAAATGCTCGGAACTCTACTAGCAGAAACTAAATTCTCGTGACTCTACTAGCAGAAGCTAACCGCTCGGAACTCTGCTAGCAGAAGCTAAATGCTCGGAACTCTGCTAGCAGAAGCTAAATGCTCGGAACTCTGCTAGCAGAAGCTAAATGCTAAGAGCTCTGCTAGCAGAAGCTAAATGCTAAGAGCTCTGCTAGCAGAAGCTAAATGCTTGCAACTCGGCTAGCAGAAGCTAAATACTCAGAATTAGGCTAGTAGAAGCTAAAACTCGTACTTGGTTAGCAGAAGCTAAATGCTCGGAACTCTACTAGCAGAAACTAAATTCTCGTGACTCTACTAGCAGAAGCTAACCGCTCGGAACTCTGCTAGCAGAAGCTAAATGCTCGGAACTCTGCTAGCAGAAGCTAAATGCTCGGAACTCTGCTAGCAGAAGCTAAATGCTAAGAGCTCTGCTAGCAGAAGCTAAATGCTAAGAGCTCTGCTAGCAGAAGCTAAATGCTTGCAACTCAGCTAGCAGAAGCTAAATACTCAGAATTAGGCTAGTAGAAGCTAAAACTCGTACTCGGCTAGCAGAAGCTAAATGCTTGCAACTCTGCTAGCAGATGCCATTGAGAGACAACTCCTTTTTATTTTTATTACTTTCAATAGAAAATAGTCCTTTTCACAGAAAATAGTTTTAAAAATTTCGTAATTTTTGTCCTGTATGTATCAAAAGTCAAGCTATTTTACTTTATACGTTTATTTCCAAAATTAGAAGAGTAATTATTTCTATTTTTATTTTACATAAATTTCTGTTGACTTGTAAAAGCTGACGTTTATTTAATTATTCTTTCTACCCACAGAGCTGAAACACTATAAATGTTAAATTCAAATTAAATAAACAAAATAAGTTTCCTCTTCTAGGGAAGTCTATATATGGTCGCCAAATATAACATTTTAAAAAAATTGGAGGACAGAAAATAAAAAGGTTGAGCTTGATATGACTGTGAAACATACGGTATTTTGGACATATGTTGCTGTTATTTGCGGTTTTAATATCGATAAAAGACGGATTCTTTTGGATACAGTTAATTTAAAGTGAATGGATAGTAAAAAAAAAAAACATGCCGATACTAATCAAGTTTAAGACTTTACAAAAAACGGATTTAAGATATTTTAACACTTTTAAAGGGTCTTTATTTCTGTTAAAACAGTTTAAAACAGTCTAAAAACTTTTGTCGGTAGTCCGGTTTTACGGGTCGGACTCGGATTGAAGAGATTACACCCAAAATCAAACGGATGTCTGAATCCAGATATGACTGTCTGCTGGAGCAGAACCTTTCTGGGACGGTCCAATACGCCGGACAGAACCGCGGCGTTACTCAGAGCAAAGGTCATCGGGGCCAGAGAGAGAGAGAGAGGAATGTTTATAAGGTCAGAGAGAAACGGA
The DNA here is from genome assembly GCA_028564705.1 of Apricaphanius iberus. Lineage (NCBI taxonomy): Eukaryota > Metazoa > Chordata > Actinopteri > Cyprinodontiformes > Aphaniidae > Apricaphanius > Apricaphanius iberus. The sequence continues at coordinate 5,792 of JAPXFQ010001679.1, read as the reverse complement.
TCGGCTCAAACAGGTTGCAGAACCGAACAGAACCGCTGAAACAACACGTCAACGTGTTCTCCACATTCACATTAATGAAGGTTCTGATCCGGAACAAAACAGAATCCTGAAAGAAAGCAGCTGGTTCTGTTACAGAGAATCTGGTTCTGGACTGGTCCCAGCAGGGCGGCCGGGCATGTTGAGGCCCGTCAGAGACCCGGATTCCTGATCGCCTGCCTGGATGTGAAGCAGAGCGGCACCACAGACGAGTCTGAGCGGGTCCGGTCCGACTCACTGACAGAACCACATCTGGAAGGTGAGGTCTGAGCTTCAAGGTTTCACCCAAACGACTTCCTGATTCTTCAGCAGGAATAAGAAAAACAGAAAACTTCCTGTGATCTGAGAGATTCTGCTGGAGGTCGGGGTGTAGCGGTACCGGACTCCAGCTAGTCCAGCTACCAGGGAGCTGGACTAGCTCCCTGGGAGCTAGTCCAGCACCATACTGGGAGACCAGTATGGTGCTTTCAGGGACGACTGGGACGCTTGTTTTCCTCTTGGCTGTTGCTCCTGGACACTCTCGTGGCTTTCACACAGAACCAGAACGTTAAGATGACGGAGGATGAGTCAGGAGCGGTCCGAAGAAGAGCGACGAAGAAGAGAGGTTCTGCAGCCTGTCTGGGTTTTGTGCTGACGCTGTTTCAGAGTGAGTCAGCCTCCCTCCGGCTGCGTTAATTAAACATGAAGCTGTGATGTGAAGGACGTTAAAAACGCTCCGTGATGGAAGATGGAGCTGCAGCTTTAAACACGCCAGCTTCACTGCGTCGCTGTAGCTGGATCCCTGTAGAACCGACAGTTCTGCTCACTGGTCCATAATTAAATCAGACTCAGGTTTATTGCTGCAGAACTTCAGGCTCACAGCTGTTCACCTGAACGTTGAGCTCTCAAATTAATCGGTTTCACCCGGCCTTTGCTCCTCGTTGCACAGGAAGAAAACCTAAACATGTTTAGTGCAAAGACGGATATATCAGAATCAGCTTTATTTAGCTTTTCAGAGCCTAGAAAACACAAAAAATGGCTGGATTTCCTTTTCTTTCAAAGGTCTCGTTCACTGACAAACCGTGTTACCGTCATTTCCTGCATCAGACACAGAAAGGAAACAGAACGCAGAAACGAGTGAATCAGAAAAAAAGCTTTCCTTTCTAAGTCACAGGGAAAATTAGTGATCAGATCAAACCGCCCAATGGATTGATGTTACAGCCACTTCGCTAGCAGACGCTAACCACTAGCTACTGTTAGCATCTCAGCCAGCTAAAGCTAATTGTTAGTAACTTGGCTGTAAGAAGCTAACTCATTGCAACTTGGCTAGTGAAAGCTAACAGCTCGCATCTCGGCTAGCAGAAACTAATGGTCAGAAACACGGCTAGCGGGAGCTAACCCTTTACAACTTGGCTAGCAGAAACTAACTTTTCAACCCAGCTAGCAGAAGCCAACTCTTCACAACTTTGCTAGCAGAAGCTAAAGGTTAGGAACTCTGTTAATAAAAGTTAACGTCACGCAACTCAGCTGGCAGAAGGTAACCCTTCCCAACTCGGCTAGCAGGAGCTAATGGTTAGCAACTATGTTAGCAGGAGCTAACCCTTCCCAACTCAGCTAGCAAAAGCTAGCTACACTCTGCTACTAGGCGCTACCCTTTTACAACTCAGCAAGAAGAAGCTAACTCTTCGCAACTTGGGTAGTATAAACTAATTGTTAGCAACTTGGCTTGCAGAAGGTAACTTTGCAACCCAGCTAGTAGAAGCTAATTCTTCCCAACTCGGCTAGCAGAAGCTAGCCCATCCCAAATCGGCTAGCAGAAGTTAACTCTTCACAACTCGGCTACCAAAAGCTAATGGTTAGCTACTCGGCTAGCAGAAACTAATGGTCAGTAACACGGCTAGCAGGAGCTAACCCTTTACAACTCGGCTAGCAGAACCCAACTTTGCAACCCAGCTAGCAGAAGCTAACCCTTTACAACTCAGCAAGAAGAAGCTAAATCTTCGCAACTTGGCTTATGGATGCTAACCCTTCAGAACTATGCTACTATAAGTTAACAGTTAGCTTCTTGGCTATCAGAAGCTAACTGTTGGGTTATTTATTACCTGAGAGCGAGGACACGTAGAAGAAAACTTTCTGGCAACACCAACTGTGATGTAAGTTAGGTGGGTTTTTTTGATTAATGGCAGCAAAAAATTGCATTGCTGTTAGCCAAACAGAGGCAAGATGTTTGACTCGTAATCCTGACGTTCCACAACCCCCCCCCCCCCCCCAATCAAACTTCAACCGTATTCTTTTGTCCACTGAAAACGACTCAAACTACAGTTTACAGATTTATTGAACATAAACGAGTCAATGAGACGTTCAGGAGCAGCTGCTTTTTACTGGAAACATTGAGACTAATTTATTAGTCGAAACACCAATAACACCTCAATGGCACTAGAAGCTAACACCTACAGTCTCCTGTTGTTACAGCCAATCGGAGCCAAGGAGAAGGAATGGCGCTCTCGGATTGGCTGGTTTCCAAACACCAGTACCGACTTCTGTACAGACATAATTTAATGTGCTTCATTAAACTGCTGAAACCTTGGATCTAAGGAAGGAACAAGCTGTGAGCATAATGTTTTCCTGAATCCAACTTTTTCGTGTTTTTTCCACCCTTATCTGCTGATATTTCTACAGATCCGTTGAATAAATCAACATCCGCCCTGTGGCATTTTCATGACCAACACAGGACTGGTGAATCCCTCTACGGGGGCCGTCTGGTAGGGTCTCCTAGCTACCGCATTCCTCCTCTTCCTCACCTAACTGGACCTGCAGACTTCCCCACCATCGGTACCAGAGTCTGGCCTTTTAAACATAACGTCACCGCTCTGCGTAAACCCTCAGCCCAGCTTTCAGCTCCCCGTTTTTTTCCTCCCACATTTCTCCCCTTTTATTTTTCAGGGCTGGAAATAAAAGCAAAATGCTTCAAGCTGCAGGCCTGAAACATTAAAGTTGATGATGTGGCGTTTTAAATGTTAAACTAAGCTAAAGTAGATCAGAAGCTCCTCACTCTGCTACTGTAAAAAGCCCCCATTTCACCTCTGCCTAAAACTGCTCCTCTGTGGAGAGGAGATAAAGAAAAAACGCTGAGTCAGGCTGAAGAGGCTCAGTGAGGAGAGAGAACCCAACACTTTATCCAATGGTCCACAAATGCACCATGGGAAACGAACCCCTCCTACGCCGTCTGGTTACATCCCAGTTTACACTGGGAACCTACAGTCAAAAACGCAGACATGGAGAGTGACGCTAACTGGACCAGTGAGCTCTGGTGAGACTGGATCGGCTGGTGGGAAACCAGCTCAAGCCCTTTGTTAGGCATGGAGGAGGTCCTGTGATGCTTTGGGCTTCTTAAACTTGGACCTAACGTGGAACTGGATTTTAAAAAATCTAAACTGGTTTAATTCACCCACATTGGTTTAATTTAACCGAACTATATTTAATAATCTAAACAGGTGTAACTCATCCAAACTGGATTTAAAAAAATCTAAACTGGTTTAACTCATCCAAACTGAATTTAAAAAAAAATCTAAACTGGTTTAACTCATCCAAACTGGATTTTAAAAAATCTAAACTGGTTTAACTCATCCAAACTGGATTAAAAAATCTAAACTGGTTTAACTCATCCAAACTGAATTTAAAAAAAATCTAAACTGGTTTAACTCATCCAAACTGGATTTTAAAAAATCTAAACCGGTTTAACTCATCCAAACTGGATTAAAAAATCTAAACTGGTTTAACTCATCCAAACTGGATTTAAAAAATCTAAACTGGTTTAACTCATCCAAACTGGATTAAAAAATCTAAACTGGTTTAACTCATCCAAACCGCATTTAAAATCTCTGGTTTAACTCATCCAAACTGGATTTTAAAAAATCTAAACCGTTTAACTCATCCAAACTGGATTAAAAAATCTAAACTGGTTTAACTCATCCAAACTGGATTTAAAAAATCTAAACTGGTTTAACTCATCCAAACTGGATTTAAAAAAATCTAAACTGGTTTAACTCATCCAAAATGGATTTAAAAAATCTAAACTGGTTTAACTCATCCAAACTGGATTTAAAAAAAAATCTAAACTCGTTTAACTCATCCAAACTGGATTAAAAAAAATCTAAACTGGTTTAACTCATCCAAACTGGATTTAAAAAAAATCTAAACTGGTTTAACTCATCCAAACTGGATTAAAAAATCTAAACTGGTTTAACTCATCCAAACTGGATTTAAAAAATCTAAACTGGTTTAACTCATCCAAACTGGATTTAAAAAAATCTAAACTGGTTTAACTCATCCAAACTGGATTTAAAAAATCTAAACTGGTTTAACTCATCCAAACTGGATTTAAAATAATCTAACCTTGTTTAACTCATCCAAACTGGATTAAAAAAATCTAAACTGGTTTAATTCATCCAAACTGGATTTAAAAAAATATAAAACTGATTTAACTCATCCAAACTGGATTTTAAAAAATCTAAACCGGTTTAACTCACCCACATTGTTTTAATTTATCTGAACTATATTTAATAATCTAAACTGGTTTAACTCATCCAAACTGGATTTTAAAAAATCTAAACTGGTTTAACTCATCCAAACTGGATTTAAAAAAAATCTAAACTGGTTTAACTCATCCAAACTGGATTTAAAAAAATCTAAACTGGTTTAACTCATCCAAACTGGATTTAAAAAAATCTAAACTGGTTTAACTCATCCAAAATGGATTTTAAAAAATCTAAACTGGTTTAACTCATCCAAACTGGATTTAAAAAAATCTAAACTGGTTTAACTCATCCAAACTGGATTTAAAAAATCTAAACTGGTTTAACTCATCCAAACTGGATTTAAAAAAAATCTAAACTGGTTTAACTCATCCAAACTGGATTAAAAAAATCTAAACTGGTTTAACTCATCCAAACTGGATTTTAAAAAATCTAAACCGGTTTAACTCACCCAAACTGGATTTAAAAAAAATCTAAACTGGTTTAACTCATCCAAACTGGATTTAAAAAATCTAAACTGGTTTAACTCATCAAACGGATTTAAAAAAAATCTAAACTTTTTAACTCATCCAAACTGGATTAAAAAAATCTAAACTTTTAACTCATCCAAACTGGATTTTAAAAAATCTAAACTGGTTTAACTCATCCAAACTGGATTTAAAAAAAATCTAAACTGGTTTAACTCATCCAAACTGGATTTAAAAAAAATCTAAACTGGTTTAACTCATCCAAACTGGATTTAAAAAAATCTAAACTGGTTTAACTCATCCAAAATGGATTTTAAAAAATCTAAACTGGTTTAACTCATCCAAACTGGATTTAAAAAAAATCTAAACTGGTTTAACTCATCCAAACTGGATTTAAAAAATCTAAACTGGTTTAACTCATCCAAACTGGATTTAAAAAAAATCTAAACTGGTTTAACTCATCCAAACTGGATTAAAAAAATCTAAACTGGTTTAATTCATCCAAACTGGATTTTAAAAAATCTAAACCGGTTTAACTCACCCACATTGTTTTAATTTATCTGAACTATATTTAATAATCTAAACTGGTTTAACTCATCCAAACTGGATTTTAAAAGATCTAAACTGGTTTAACTCATCCAAACTGGATTTAAAAAAAATCTAAACTGGTTTAACTCATCCAAACTGGATTTAAAAAAAATCTAAACTGGTTTAACTCATCCAAACTGGATTTAAAAAAATCTAAACTGGTTTAACTCATCCAAAATGGATTTTA
>JAPXFQ010001678.1:600000-781508 GCA_028564705.1 Apricaphanius iberus | reverse complement strand
GGACACCACAGGGGGGGGGATATGCTGAGCCACTTCACTCAAAACACCTTGACATAAAATGGGGGAGGGGGACAATCAGGAATAAATCACTTTGACAAAGGTCATAAACCCTGGTGCTTTGTTTGTTAAAATAAAATCATTGCAATATTGCATTCATTTGCAAAATGCACATATCAGTAAAGCCATATGTCAAATTATCACACTTTTTTTTAACTGAAAACATTTTTTGACACAGCAAAATATGTAAGACAGAAAGTACTGAAACTATTTCTTTTTTTCTTTTCTTGTAAATAAATTCTAAAAAAAACTCCAAACATGCCACATTTCTCACCAGATGCTTTTACATCCACTAAACAGGGAAGCAACGTCTAAAAGATGTCATAAAATGCTTGAGATCAGCATTGTGGTGGTGACCTTGAAAGTCATATCCATACTTGTCCCATGATGTCACCATAGGCACGTGAGATAAAGAAAAAGGATTTGTGACTTTTTACACGTTGTACGTAATTATCAGGTTTCAGCTGTATGTGGGAAAAATGAAACAAAACTTGTAGTAGTCTGGCAACTTTTTATGCTCTGAATTTGGTCCCATTGCATTATTTAAGATGTTCCAAATTGCTTTCATTTTCCCTCTGTTAACTTCTAATTTTCTATCAAAGTAAATGTTTTTAGCATTTCTTAACATTTTTGTTAATTTATTTTTAATATATTTTGTATTTTATCTCACTATTGAGTTTCTGCTTCCTAATGTAATCTTTGTAATGTTTATTCTTCTTTTTACATGGCTTAGTTTCTTTTCATCAATGGCTTTTCATTTTTGGGAAATTCTTTGCATAATTTCAATGAACAGCTATTATCATAGAGAGTTGTGTAAAATGTTACACTCTAAAAAAAGAAAAATTGACTGAACTTAAAAAAGTAAGGCAACCAGCTGCAAAGCCTTTTTAAGTAAACTCAACTAATGTGTTTACATTGTGTGAACCTATAAAAAAGAGTTTAAAGCTGAATCTTAAATTTAACAAACTGAAGATAATTGGGTCTACTCATGTCTTTGAGCTGACACAACTTATCTTGTTAAGTTATCACTATTTAATCAAGTTGAGCCAACTTATTTTCACAAATTGGTTCAACTTAAATGTGTAAATAAGTAAAAAAAAATAAAAAGATTTAAGGTGACACTCTCACGTTCCCATAACCTCCCCACCCACCCTCCCATTCATAAAATAAATCAACATTAATTGTGGGTGTCATCTCCACACTCCCATAGAAATAAGATATTTATGCCCTCATTCCAGCAGCATTGCCATATAACATTTTTCCATTTATCCAGACTGGATATCAAGTTCTCAGCCTGACTTATGTCTTTAAATACATAGTCATTGTTTCCTCTGGTAAGTTTTACTGTTGCAGGGTACAAAAGAAAAGCCTGGAAGCCTTTGGTGCGTGCTTCATGTATCACCTTGTAGGCTTTACAGTGTTTGGCAGTAGCCTCGCTATAATCTGCAGCGAATTTAAGTTGGATTTTAGCCACCTCTGGAGTAAAGTAGGATTAAGACATAATATCCCAAGCTTTGAACGGAATATTAATTATTGTTATTTCCTTCATGTCAAAAATGAGAATTGCACAACTGATAACCTACCAAGAGATGACCATCTATACAAACCGATTCAGCGAGGAGAGTATTTAACAGAGAAGCAGCCAAGGGGGCAGTAGGATCTCTGGAGGAGCTGCAGAGACTTACAGCTCTGGTAGAAGAACTGTCATAAGTACAACTGTTAGCAGAACAGCTCTTACAACTGGCCTTTATGTCGTGGCAAGAAGAAAGACATTGTTTAAAGACAGTTTTAGAACGGGAGAGATCAAACAGAAGAATATGCTCTAACCAGATGAACACTTGCTTCCTCATTGAATGCATCTCACACTGCAAACCACACTGCTGCACTCAGTCTAGAAAGCAGGGACAGCATGGAGATAGACAAAGCACTATGAATCTTTACCACCATTTACAGTGGCAACACGGCTAACAGCACGAATAGTGTGTAAAACATTGTTCTCCAGGCCAGAGGCGTCCTCCTGACCCGAAACCAGGGGCAGGCTGGCCATAGGGAGGATCGGTTGAACCACCGTGTGGATCCTACTGTGTGTCTGTTTGTGTACGTGAACCATTTGATGTGGTTCTGTTCTACCACAACTTCTACACTTCTCCGTCGCATCCCAGAATTCCATTCTCAACAGTCTCGCTCCCGGTACTATCTCAGCTTACCTAACAGGATGGAATGCCTTTCATGTATCATACGGTTTACCTTTTCCCTCAATCCCATGTCTATCTGCCAGTTTGTCACACACTCTCACTCAGTTCAAAAAATCTGTACAGCCACCATCCAAACCGATCTTTCAGGTATCAGTTTCTTTATTAAGTTAGCAACCGGTAGTCCCTGTCCAGCCCTAAATCACAGCCACGTAACTATGTTACTAAACTAAAGGTCTGAGAAAGCAAGAACCATCCACAGTTATTCAACATTTACCTCTTATATATGACCTCCTTAGTCGTATTTCCACACTTGGCTCTGGCTATTTATTTCCATTTATCGACTCAACGTTAGAGTCAGTTTCTGTTCGCATACTCTGGTTTTCTGCGTTGCTCAGAGTATGCCCTGACTTCATCTAGATTTGATCATTCCATTCAACCCAGTCTCTCTGATATCACCATTCATAACCAGGACACTCTTATCTACACCCTTCACAGAAGCAAAACCGACCAGCTTGGTATTCAAATTCTATTCAATTCAAAAATACTTTATTGATCCCAGAGGGAAATTAATTGTTGTTGTAGCTCATTAATTAATGACACTCTCCACCACAGACTTGTAGAAGATTTGCAGCATCTTGCAAATCTTCTACAAACCTTGCTGCAAATCTTGAAGGACCTCAGCTTCCTCAGAAAGTACAGTCTGCTCTGTCCCTTTTTGTAGACGGCTTCACTGTTGATTCTCCAGTCCAGTCTATTGTCCAGGTGAACTCCGAGGTATTTATACTTCAACCCCCTCCACTTCTTCTCCCATGATGGAGACAGTCTTTGACTTGTCTCTGTTTCTTCTGAAATCTACTATCATCTCCATTGTTTTGTTCACATTCAAGGTAAGATGATTGCCTCCACACCATTCCACAAAGCTTCTCACCAGCTCTCTGTAGTCAGCTTCTTCACCATCTCTGATACATCCGACAATTGCAGAGTCGTCTGAGTATTTCTGCAGATGACAGGTCTCCGTCTTATACTGGAAGTCTGAGGTGTACAGAGTGAAAAGGAATGGTGAGAGTACAGTCCCTTGTGGTGCTCCTGTGCTGCTGATCAGCTGGTTTGACATACAATCCTCCAGTCTCACAAACTGTGGTCTGTTTGTCAGGTAGTCATCCAGCTGATTCTTGAGGCCTCCACCTGTGTTTTCAGGAGTTTCTGACAAAGTAAATCAGGCTGAATTGTGTTAAATGCACTGGAGAAATCAAAGAACACGATTCTCACAGTGCTGCCCGCTTTGTCCAGATGACAGTGGGTTGGTTGAAGCAGGTTGATGATGGCATCTTCAACACCTACACCATGGCGATAAGCAAACTGCAGTGGGTCCTGATAGGTTCTAGTTTGCTTACTCAGGTGGGGCAACAAGAGTCTCTCCAGGACCTTCATGATGTGGGATGTCAGGGCAATAGGTTTGTAGTCATTGATGACTGATGGATGAGTATTTTTTGGTACTGGAACAAGGAAGGATGTCTTCCACAACACTGGAACCTTCTCTTGGTTCAGGCTAAGGTTGAATAGGTGCTGCAGAATCCCACAGAGCTGCTCTGCACAGGTCTTCAGGACTCTGGGGCTGACACCATCTGGACCTGCAGCCTTGTTCTGGTTCAGTTTCTCCAACTGCCTCTTCACCTGACTTTTAGAAAAAGATAGGTGGGAAGGTGAGGTAAAGGGGGTAACGGAATCTCCTGTCTTGGTCGAAGACAAAGTTGTGGAAGAAGAAGAGTTCATGACTGAGGTGGAAGATAAAACATCTGAGGTGTGACAGGACAGGTGTGGGTCAGAGGAGAGTCGGATGTCTCTCTGGATGGAAACAGGAGACGAGGATGCTGAGCTTGTTCCTGAACTGAACCTATTGAAGAATGTGTTCAGTTCATTGGCACTATCCCACTTCCATCTATCCAGTGCTTCCTGTGCTTAAAGCCTGTGATCTTTTTCATTCCAGACCAGAAATCTCTTATATTGTTCCTCTGTAGTTTGTTCTCCAGCTTCTTCCTGTAAGCCTCCTTGCTGTCTCTGATCTTGACTTTTAGTTGCTTCTGTATACTTCTTAATAACTCCCTATCTCCCTCCCTGAAGGCTCTTTTTTTCTTGTTCAGCAGTTCCTTCAGCTCACTGGTTGAACACGTTGAACTGGAGAACACATTGGATCACTGCTACACTACAGTCAGCAGAGTGTATCATGCTGTCCCGCGCGCTGCCCTCGGACTATCAGATCACGTGATGGTGCAACTAATTCCCTCATACCGACAGAGACTGAAATTGGCCAAGCCTGTCGTGATAACAACGAGGAAATACACCTCTGAAGCTGTGGAGGAGCTGCGCTCATGTTGGGAGACAACAGACTGGGGAGCGTTTGGAGCAGCCACAGACAATCTGGACGAGTATGCGGACACTGTGACCTCATACATTCAGTTCAAGTTGACGCCCCTCATCCCAACGCGCACCAGAATTTGTTATAACAATGACAAGCCCTGGTTCACACCCAAGCTCCGGCACCTACGTGAGGAGAAGGAAGTAGCGCGGCGGAGCGAGGACCGGAGTAAATACAGACGAGCAAAGTACCACTTCAGCAGTGAAGTGAGAAGAGCAAAATCTGTGTACTCCAACCATAGACAGGAACACTTTAGCTCCAATGACTCTGCAGCCGTGTGGAGGGGGTTGAGGGCTCTCACAAACTACAAGCCCAAAGCCCCCCAGGCCCTGAACGACCGGACTCTCGCCCAGGGCCTGGATACACACTACTGTCGCTTTGAACAGCCGTCTGCTCCTCACACCTCTGCTCCCCCCACCATCACCCCAACCATCAACGACCCCAGCACTTCATCAAAGGACTCCTCAGACCCCCCCTCCTCCCCCCCTGTCCTCTCCCTGAGCGCTTGGTTCTGCCCCACCTCAAGGACATCACCGCCCCCCTCCTGGACCCACTGCAGTTCGCCTACAGAGCCAACAGGTCTGTGGATGATGCAGTGAACCTGGCCCTCCATTTCATCCTGGAGCATCTGGACTCCCCAGGAACCTACGCCAGGATCCTGTTTGTGGACTTCAGCTCTGCCTTCAACACCATCCTCCCTGGACTGCTACGAGACAAGCTCTACCAGCTCAGCGTGCCCGACTCCCTCTGCAGGTGGATCACTGCAGGGGCTGTGTACTCTCCCCCTGGCTCTTCTCGCTGTATACAAACTGCTGCACCTCCAGTCACCAGTCCGTAAAGCTGATCAAGTTTGCGGACGACACCAACCTCATCGGACTTATCTCAGAGGGTGATGAGTCCGCCTACAGGAGAGAGGTGGACCGGCTGGCTTCTTGGTGCATACACAACAACCTGGAGCTGAACGCCCAGAAGACAGTGGAGATGATCATGGACTTCAGGAAAGTCACAGCCCCACCGTATCCCCTCACCCTGATGGACTCTCCCAAACCCATCTCCATCGTGGACAAGTGGGAGCCAACCATTAGCTCCCTCATCAAGAAGGCCCAGCAGAGGATGTACTTCCTGCGGCAGCTGAGGAAACTCAAGGTGCCGACCGAGATGCTGGTGCAGTTCTACGCGGCCATCATCGAGTCCATCCTCACCTCCTCAATCACCGTGTGGTTCCCCGGCGCCGCAGACCGGGACAAACACCGACTGCAGCGCATCGTGCGTGCTGCTGAGAAGGTGATTGGCTGCAGGCTCCCATCCCTCCGGGACCTGTTCTCCTCCAGGACCCGGAGGCGTGTGGGTCGGATCACAGCTGACTCTTCTCACCCTGGACACCGACTATTCTCCCTCCTCCCCTCAGGCAGGAGGCTACGGTCCATCCAGACCCACACCTCCCGCCACCTGAACAGTTTCTTCCCCTCCGCCATCAGACTCATGAACAATAACAAGACCCGATAGTTCAGTTAAAGACCCATGTAGGATAGAACCATGTGCATTATGTAACTTTATTTTACTGCACTGTGTGGTCTGACCACACTTAGATCTGCTGCTGTCATTCACCTGCACATCTGTGAATGGAACCCTGCTGCTGTTCTCATGTTAAAAAGGATGTTTATCTTTTCATAGTTCTTTTATATACATACAGAGTATAATATTTATAAAGACTTTAGCCTTATAGCTCATTCTTTTTATGTTATTTATTTTATTTTTATTTATGTTAAATGTTTTATGTGCACGATTGTACCGAGAAAAATTCCTAGTTTGTGAACTTGTTCTCAAACAATGGCAATAAAAATAAAAATGGAGGGGACAATGTTGTCCACACAGAAGTTTATGTATTTAGTACACACCCAGTCATGGCATTTATGTCCTCTCCATGTGGCTGGCAAAGAGTCATCCAGTCTGTAGACTCAAAGCAACCCTCCAGGGCTTCTTCAGCTCAATTTTTTAACAGTTGTCTTTGTCGGAGGTTGCCTTTGAACAAGTGGTTTATATTCTGAGCAGAGAAAGACAAGATTGTGATCTGATTGTCCTAGCGGAGGTCTTGGTTTGGACATATAAGCATCCTTTACATTTGCATAAAACAAATCCAAGGTCTTGTTTTCTCTTGTGGAGCAGCTAACAAACTTATTTTGTTTTGTATATAGATCTCACGTTTCCCATTATGATTGATGGAAGAGATGGTTTGAATTTCCTCCTTCTCTGTCTCCTTTTCAATCCTGCTCTGCACCCACGCCTCCTCCTTTTCAACTCTTCAGGGATTTGTGGCTTCAGTTGAAGTATAATTTCAGTTTTTGTAGTCAGAAAAAAGGGGTCAGCTAGGAATGGACACAGGTAATGGAAACACGCCAAAGCGCCCCGTTACGTACCGTACTGGCACTAGTGGAAATGGGGCAAATATGAGTCAGTGTTGCAGATCAGAGCCGAATCTATTGGCCCCATTTTCACCGCGCAGAGGAGGGATTAAGGTCAAATACATAGGCCTACTTTTATTGTTGCCCTGTTTTGGTGGTTGATATAACATCTCTGGACAGTTGCCAGTGAACTTAACATTTTCTAGCTGGTCCGCCACATTCCACAAGAGTTCTGCCAGTGGAGTCCCACAGGAAGCCATTCTTCTGTGCAATTGCTCAGTTTGGCAGTACAGTTTGGCAGCAACCAACGAAAAATGAACTTTACTGCCACAGCATGGACGAGAGGGTGAACAGGAGAATGTGTTTATGTGTATCCATGTAGGAATAGTTTGCTTCCGTCTGATTCTCCTAGATAACCCATCGTGCTGAAGACAAATGCTAGACCCACCCACCTCATTTACATGAAATGTTTATGAGGTGTGACAGAAATGCATAAATAAATAAAAGTAGCAATAAATGAATGTTGAAATAAATAAATTTACAAACTAAATGAATACATACATGTATAAATACACAAAAAGTATAAAATACATGAACAAATACATAAATAGACAAATGCAAGTTAATAAAGTTGAATTGGTCTTTTTAATGACTGAAACATATTTTTATACATTTATATGTGTATTCTTTATTGATTTCTGCATTTATGTGTATTTATTTATGTATGCATTTAAATATTAATTTTAACATTTATATATGTATATATTTATGTATATGTGTATTTATTTATTTTCATATTTATTTATTGTTTTGTTTGTTTATTTGTTGTCATTTTTCTTCCCTCATACACATAGTTGTTATTTTAACTGGGGATGCCAGGGGACATGACCCAAGCAAAATTCATGATTGACAGGTTTGTCCCCACCAACCTGAGGCGGAATTTTTTTACTGACCTAGAAACCACTTCTGCTACCAGCAAAGTTTTTGCATCAGTATCTAAACAGAATATTATTTAATTCACTCCATTCCAGTTTATTACGCAGTCATGTCTCTTTATGGATTATGCAGTTTTAAATCCTTAACTTTATTTTTAAACACCTTGACGGCCCGTTTCTAGATTTTACTTTGGCTTTTAACACTATCCAGCCCCATATTTTAGCTTCTAAACTCCTAACAAATTTTAACTTTTGTACTAGTATAGTTTGCTGGATTTTAGATCATATCACAGTGTGTCAGAGTAAAGGGTTCTCTGTCAGATGTCCTCCTCTCTCCACTCGTTCTCCACAGGACTCCGTCCTCTCACCCATTTTATATATACTGTACACTGATGACTGTAGAAGTTTATATCCAGACAGACATATACTGAAATTTGCTGATGATACAGTCATAGTGAGCTTGCTACAGGGAGAGGATTCAGCCCCGGGGCCAGTGGTGGATGATTGTATTCACTGGTGTGATTACTCATTTTTAAATTTAAATGTGACAAAAACAAAGGACGTGTATTGATTTTAGGAAGAAACCAAACCGCTTCAAAACTACTCGCACATAAAGCATACGACACTGACGATTAATGTCCTCATCATCTGTCAGTTGATCTGTGATCAGGTGGCCGAGATATTTCACTTTACTGCAGATATTAAGAACATTACCTGCTAGCCTAAAAACAGGAAAGGTTAAATATCTGTCTTCTGCGGTTCTGAAATCATAACACCACTTTTGGAATCATCGTACATTACATCATGTTCCTCCCCAAACGCAGAACATATGTTAAGAAGATGCTGCAGACCAGCTGACGTTGGGCTAAAAATCACACAGTCATCTGCATACATGAGATGGTTCATCCCTGTACTGCCAATCATACAGCCAGTTTTACATCGGTTTAGATCATGGGATAATTCATTCATATAAAAATTTTATAAAATGGGAGATAAGATGCTCCCTTGTCTTACTCCATTACCGATATGAAAAGAAGCAAATATACAGTTGTCCCATTTGACTTGCATGGTCTGTTGGGCATACCAATATGACAGAATTCTGACAATGTATTTTGGGACTCCTGCTGCATCCAATTTTTTTAATATTTCCATTGGTTCACCCGGTCGAATGCCTTAGATGCATCTAAAAAGCATATAAAAACAGTTGAGTTTTTTCTCTTATAATTACTTAGTAGTTCCTTCAGGACATATATGCACATATCCGTACCTTGCTTTGGTTTAAAACCAAACTGATTATCTGCAGAGATAATCAATTCATTGATCATCTCTTGGAGGATTTGTTACACAACTTTGGATATTATATTAGCTAGAGCAAGGGGGTATAGTTGTCTGAGGAACCCACTTTTGATGCTTTATCCTTAATCACAGGAGTCAACAACACAGACATCTTTGAGTCTGGAAGAAAGCCAGGGATCATGAAAGCAGTGAAGCCTAGAGCAAGAAGTGTATACAGCCTTTAGTGTATGTAGAAAATGTTTCAGGTCTTTGAGTTTATGTCATTAAAAATCTGAGCAAAGTAAAAGATTTTGCATTTATATTTTTGTCCAGTGTATATATATATATATATATATATACACATACATACATACATATGTGTGTGTGTGTATGGAGTGGGTGTGTTTGTGTGTTCCTTCTCCTACCTTCTCTCAGGCAGCAGTGATCAGGTGGTCCTTTTTGATCCTCAACTTCCAGCTTAAAAGGGCGCTGGCAAGATGACGCCAGTCGGTTCTCACCTCAAGCGCGGTATATGGCCAAACAATCATCTGAGACTTCAAGTAAGAAGAAAAGTTTCCTGATTTTAATTTCAACTCACCTTCTCTGTCAGAACTGGCACCTTTGCTTTGTTAAGTAATGCCCTTTTATAGTCACCTGTCTGCTGGACACCTCTTAAATGAATAATTAGACTCACCTGTGGTTGAATGCCTGTTAATTAGAATTTTGTAGTCTTAAGTGTGGCTTTTCTCCTAAGACTGTAATTGGGGAGTACTAATTTTTGCAACATGTGCAAATGAACAAATCTTGTTTGCAATCAACGGCCCACATTTGTGGGAGTATTTTGTAGTATAGTATCACAGAAAATGTTGATTCTGGAAGGAAACTAAAGGTTTTCTGACAAATGCAGTGGGGTTCACTCATTTAGAGCACTGTATATAGACACTCTAGAGCAGCGGTTCCAAAACTTTCCAGCCTCTGACCCGTAAAATAAAAATGTAACAGGGTCATGACCCCAACACTTGCTCATCTTGCAAGGATCTTCACAGGGTCAATAAAAAATGGTTTGTTGACGACACAATCAACATCAACACCCAATATATTGGCCAACGAGTTGATTTTATTCATCTGCATGTTTATCTTTGCAGGATTTATAAAATCCACATGCTTTCTCATCAATATTTTTGGTATCCACGTTTCTGAAGAGAAGCCCATGACCCCAGACTGATATGTCCCCATGTGGGGTCCTGATCCCCAGTTTTGGGAACTACTGTTGTAGATACAGTAGCACACTTTATAGGTCATGTGGTGTCAGTGCTAGTATTGATTCATCACCCGTTCGCGCACCCAGGAATAATCCTTTAGTTAGCAAGTGATGTGGGTTGTCAACTTTTGCTGAACACTTAAATCTTGAACCCCCTTTATCTTTATAAACTATTCTATTCTTAGATAATTATTGTTGTCTTATTCGTGGATCTTGTGATCTTGCATGGATTTAAAGGATTTTTAATGATAAATAACGGAGCCAATGACACCATGACTTAAGTTTGATCAGCAGGTGCTTCAACATATTCACCTTATTGGCAGGTCAGCAACTAAATGGTTAGAGAGTTGCCAACACTAGCTATGCTATTTGCCAAATTAAACAAGTTTAAAATGTCAAGTCTGTACGCCTGTGGTTTGTTTGAAATAGGTATAAAAACATTTACGTTGATTCTAATTTGTGAATCTCTTCTAAAACATAGCTGTGTTTTTGTTTTGTTTTTTTAAAGAAGTTTCTAGAGTGATTTTATATAACTGAGTTATGATGGAAATGACAACCAAAAAGCCTGTTCATCATTGTCATGAGACAACAAAAAACAAAAGAGAACAATATAAACACAGATAAATCGACATTCAGAAAAATAAACATTTATTCATAATTTAAAAAAACAATGACACCATTTTCATTCTACACAGGAAAGCGATGCAGACATGTTACTTTTGAAAAACAAAAAGGTGTTCCTATATAAAGTCCAGAAGTTTAAGTTACAGTTAAGCCACAAAATTAACAGATTGAATGATTAGTTGGAAATTACTTCCATACACAAAACAAGTGTGAAGGAAAATTATAAGCAGACATTAGTAATTTTTTCTGATTTCAGACATTCAGGTTGATTGAAGGAATGCTTGAGTCCGATTTTGATGCTTTCAACTTTTCAGCATTCAAGTACGTGTAATCTGTGTACAGACAAATAATCTTAAGTATGTAATTCAAAGATTTCTTACAATCAATTAGGAGCTGTTTAGTCAGCGTTAGTGCTATAAACAAAAGTTATTAAAAAAGAGAAAAGAAAATCTCCCTTAAACAAAACAAAGATTTTTTTTACATGTAAAGATTTTTTTTTCTTTCTTAAAATATAATATGGGAATATGGTCATTACCCAATATATGTTTTCCTGTTAGGACAGCCCCGTTTTTACATCATGTGTTTCTGTATTTCTTTTCTGGATAATTAATTATCTTTAGAAAATAAGCCCACATGTAAATATTACTAATGTCTTTAGTTTTTTCTTTTCTTTTTGTCAATACTGTACATTCCTAAAAGCAACACTTCTCAGTTTATATGAAAGAACTTATGTCACTCCAATTTCACCCAAAAATAATATTTTTTATAAAACAAATGCAGTTTTCAGAAGTCATTTTGTTCACTTCTGCTGCAGATTTTGATTTCCCGATGGATAACAAACCTTTAAAGCAGTGCAGAGGTGTAACATGACAATTGCATATGGGACAACAGAGCCAGCAACAAAACAGTTTATGTGCAAACACAGCTTCAGGGTTATGCCACTTCACCACCAACAAAATAGAGCAATTCACTTATTTTGGTTTACACATTAACTTGTTCCTCGAGGCTTCCAGTGCATAAAAGGAACCACCTGTAGCAGTCAATGAAGGTCTCTAGATGTGCTGATAGTTACCCAGGGTTTTTGTGCTCACTGTCTCGTGACGAGCTGCCACCTTTTAGCTTGCGGACGAGTTTTTCACTGCTTCGACGGAGTGACGCTCGTAGTTTACTGAAGGAGCCGCTTCTCTTCAGAGATCCTGAACCGTCCTAGTGGGACACATCACAAAGCTTACCCTTATTCACACTTTTTGATATATGCATCGATGCTAAAAAAACATTAATATTTGACCAGTGTTTAGCTTGCAACCGAGAGGCACCAAGAAATTGGCTGGTGACTGGAATTTGAAGTTTTTCAGCTACCAAGGCCTTCCATGTCACACCCACAATAGCACACACTGGTGTGGAAACTGTTACTGAGTGAGGAAGAGTCAGAACTGGCAGCTTTCAGCAAAAATCTGTTCATTTAAAGTAAAAAGTCAGTCAGAGGCCAAACAAAGTAGTTTTTTTAACGGAAACTGAGCCTGAGTCACTTTAAACAGTGGAGTACAGAAATACTTTCAATTTTATCCATTAGATTATCTAACTTCCATCGTGGTACAATCTGGTTTTTTGGTGCTGGAAGGTTTTTGGAGTAAAAGTAAAGATCTACGTTCACTGGAGACTACCATTGTAGCTAACTTTGCTAGGCTAACCTTAGTACCGTTAAGTGGTAATATAAGGTTTAAATAGTCAGTTCCCTAATCCTTTTATTCTTTCAATATAAACAGTCAAAGCTTTCATTTACAAGAACACAGTCTCCAGAATAATGTGACCAAGCAGGGTCGTAAGAACATAATGCTTTAGTGTTCTTCCTAAGGACCATCAGCATAATCTAAGTAAACGAAAGAAGAATACTACATTAAGTTTGAAACAGGCTTCAATAACATCCACCACTCTGCAGGGAAATTTGGTCAACATGGTACACTTTTTTACAATGATGTGAGTAGAAATGGCATATATTGTTGCATATTTTGGCTATTTAGGTATGTCTGGCTCATTTCTAACCAGAAAGCAACTTCTTTCTTGAATGAAAATAACTCTGAATCTAAATCTGACAGGAGTATGAATACTTTTTTGTTTAAAACTACGACTTTTGGAAGTCATAGGAATGGCAAACATACAGTGTCATTCAGAAGTTTACGAACACTGACGACCATGGGTTTGATATTAAGTTTTGGCCATTACAATCAAGCAACTTCAACTAATAAAAAATTTAAAAATAGGGGCACAATCTGGAACTTTTGAATTTTCTCAAATCTACCATAACTACAAAACAATACATATACCTCCAATAATATGACTAGTAGGGAAAACTTACTTTATTTTGCCCTTTCAAGATACAGAGATCCCCATTCAAGGTGACACAAGTACACTAGTAGTTCAGGGTAGGGCTGAGCCTTTGTTGTTCCTGGATTGTTCCTGGATTGTTCTTCAGCATTATAATCAATGTACTTTAATCTGAGGTTTATAGCTTGGGTCTTTTTCCAGGCTTTGGTAAAGGTTGTGTACATTGTCTGAATTGATATCTGAATATGCACCAAATATTAAACTCCTTTTAAATCTTAAACTCATTTTAAATCGCTATTTCCTTGGAATCTCCTATTACTTTGAGCATTAGTCAATCCAGTAATGGCCATCAAAAAATTTTTTTATGCTGCAAACAGAAAGTAGCTGCTCGCTCTCTCTCTCTCTCTCTCTCTCTCTCTCTCTCTCTCTCTATCAATCTATCTATCTAATCTATCTATCTGGGAGTTCAAAGGCCCTGTCTACAGCAATACATTTTTTTCATATAAGTCTATACGCAAAGTGTTGACAATGAATGGATCATCAAAATCCATAATGACTCAGTTAAACACGACAGCAGGTTCCTGTTCTGGACAGCATATAGCTCAGATATCCACAAATATGCATACAAAACCGGCATACAGGCAGATACAGAACAAGACAGAGAAATCATACAGGCACATACAGTATAAAGACAAGCATACTGAGCAGAAGTTAGGAAGGTATTTTCTTTAGTGGTTACAGTTATAACTTTCTATTAAATAAAGATTTAAAAAAAATTAATAGTCTTGATGTCCTTTGGGGTCTCATTCCAGACTTTGATAAAAGACATACATTTGTCCATATGAGTTTTTAAAGGCTGGTAAAGGTAAAAAATCAATTTGTGGCAGATCTAGTCACATGCTCAGATCTTAAGCTGCGTTTATGGACAACGCAGTAAGGCCAGCAAAGATGTGCCCATTTATTAATTGATAATAAAGTTTGCGGCTAGAAAAGGTAATGGGATTGTATGTAAAAAAAACTGGCTCCCAGATTAATTAGGGGAACATGCATTCTGTTTTCTTAATTTTAAGTGTTAAGTGATTATCTTGCAACCAATCATATAAACGCAGAAGATCTATGTGTTGGGTCTGAACCATTAATATGATATCAAAAGAGCTCTACAAACATGACCCAGCATTCCATAACTCAACGACACGCCCCCTCCCTCTCGGTCACACCATTCTTACCAATTGGGGAACTGTCCGCTTGTCTCCCGTTTGAACCAGCTGAGTCCTGGAGGATCTGTAGCATTGGTTGGCTGGAATGCAAATCCCTCAAGACCACCACCGCTGCCCGCAGCCTGATTGGAGATACCGGGAAAGGGGGGCGAAGCATCCACACCCAGCATAAAGTTGCTGGAAACCATTGTTCTATCTCTTCCAGTTCGCTTCTACAAGTGAGCAAGTGCTCTCAGAACTTGAAGGAGAGGCCTCTTTTCTTAATACGTGTTTAACACGACGCTCGTCCTGAGTGGCAGGTAGACACAGAGAGTCGTTTCTGTCCTCTTTTACTCAACCTATCCAAGTTTCTTTGTAGCCAAAGGCTACTCCGGTAGATAAGTGCCATGTAGTCTCATTGTCCAAAGACACCACCAGACTTCTTGCTCAGACCATAAAAGATCCGCCATAAAACATCGAACTACCTTCGGTGTTTGCCTGCCTGTAGACGTATGTCGCATCTACGCATGCGTGCGTGATCCGACGTATGTACCTACGAAGCGCCCGTGATGTGCCTAAGCGGTGTCATTGCTGGTCGCCATATTGCTCAGGTACTGTTAGCCTTGACAGAACAGTCTTGGTATAAGTAGTGTTTTTATTTTAGTTGTGTGTTTTTTTTTAGAATAAATTAGTTCAATTGAATCAAACCTCTGGTTTCTTTGATTCTGAGTGTTTGTGTGAATTATTGCAAAGAATTAATTTCCTTCAGATAAGGTCTTTCTGGTAATCACTAATAATTAATAATTATAAGTGAAATTATTGGTTGAAAATCTTCTTTGAATAGAGATAAGATCTTGTTTCTAGCCCAGATGCTAGTGGTGCCCCGATTAAATTATTTAAAGAATAAACTACTAATTTACAATTATTAGTTAATATTCTTAACATAACCAGATAGACCATAGCTAGACCATAAATTTATCAATTTTAATTGATAAATACCCAGCATATGTTACATTTGTTGTCAATTATAGCAGTGTTAGGGCCAGATAGGAAAATAGCAGCGTCATTAGTGTATAAAATAGAACTGGAAAAGGGACCTAGGATGCTGCACTGTGGAACATCCAAAGAACATTTAAACCTGCCGCACACAAGAGCAATGTGCTAATAGTCATTCGAGGCAGTTTGCTCAGCAGATAGCTCGCTATGTGTGCTTAATTTTTGATTAGTTTTTTGCCTCATGAGGCACTGAGGTGAAAATCAAACAGGTTTGATATTTCTCGACTCACGAGATAGAAAACTCGCCATGTGCGGTCTCTGTGAGTTGTCTGCTGAGCTCAACTATTCAGGCGACCAATCAAAACGCGGTCTCCGGTCACATGATTCAGAGATGGCAGCCCCCATCCCTTACCTCAGAAAAATGAATAAAACGGAGACCGAGATGGATATGGAGGATATGGGGCGGATTTCCACAAGGCAGGTAAACACAGATAGATTCCCTAATCCGTAAATTAAGTAAATTATGAAAAAGTGACAAAAGAGTACTAGCATGAGTTTTTAGAAAAATATATGTTCAGGTCATTTACATCAGAGGCGGTGAAAACATTCAAAGTACACAAAATATTATTTTATATATTGCAGCATTGAGAAAAAATAACAGCAATCACTGGAATGACTAATACTGACAGCAATGGGGGCACAAATCCAAAAGACAAAAAGATTCATTTATTTATGCACTTTTTATATATGCCTTTTTCAAACTGTAATTATTCTTCTTTTTCTTTTCTTTTTTTGTTGAGCTTGTGTAACATAATTATGTTGTACACTGTGTCTTTGAGGTGATTCTGAATAACAAAGTAAATCTTTAATTCTAAATGACAAAGTAAATATTTAACCATTAAGTAGCAGTAGCAGTTGTGGTTTGTGTAGCAATATAATGCCAACAAAAAGAATGGTTCAAATCATTTAAATCCAACTGGTTACATGGCCATAATGAATGACTATGATAAGTATGGGTCGGATTAAACCATCTCAATACAACATCAGGAAATTTTGATTTACCTTCACATAATCACCAGCACATTTGATTAAATTGAATAAGTTTTAGATAAGCAAATATATGGATTGAAATTATTATATTTAATATTTGTTGGCATTTTACCTCGATAATGGTAACCCCGCCCCATCCTTGTCTGTATTCATTGTCCGGTAGTGTCTAAATTTACATAATGTTCTTTAAATATGATGGCTTCTTGCCCTATACATATATATATATATATATATATATATATATATATATATATATATATATATATATATATATATATATATATATGATGGCTTCTTGTTATTAAACAGCTTCAAACAGTCATTTATATCATATCCTACTCCTTTCTGTATTTTTTAGAGTCCAGTTTATACTCAGAAGTGATTACACAGACCAGATGAGGTGAGGAAGTGACAGGGGCTGAGTGAAATAGGTGATTTTAGACTGCAGTCGGTTATTTTTTACAGAAAATATTTTACATCGGAGCATAGATTGGAACAGGCAGCACAAAAACTCAGCGTGGTTAATATCTGCTCTGTCTGAGCAGGACCTGGTTGGGCAGAGCTGTTGGGCTACAAACGCCCTGGTTCAGCTCCAGCTCCGTTGCTGTAGTAGCAAACATACATACATTAGAGTCTGGGTATCCAATAACACCATAAAGAGTCACTTTATTTCTCGATTAGTCACATTCTTCTGTAAAAGAGTTGGTAGATGAGTCTTAACAATTGCTAAATATAGCTACACAGCTGCTGCAGCAGCACTGATTCCTTCTTAATGTCACATGACTATGCGTAGCCACATGTCTCAACGCAACGCTTATATTTTAAAAGGACAGGAACACTGCTAAACTGAAACAAATATTCGCCGTGCAGCAACTCGGAGACTGAATCGTTTAAAGGTCTGTTTGGGCAGAGGCAAATTAGTTAGGATAACTAATTTTAAAGATTTTTCCCTTTTGTGGTGTTGTATTGTTTTCATTCTGCCATCTCTGGGTAAACCAGGCCTTTCGGTCTAAAACTTCATTCAGTTTTTTTTTAAGACTTTTTCTTTCCTGACCCAAGGGTTGTTTTTAAGTCCTGAAATTTGAGCTGCTCAATCCAACAAGAGCTTCATTTTCTTTGTTTTATGCTTAGTAATATACTAGAACTGGTCCAAACAGCATCCAGTGGCTGCTGCTAGCCCCGCGCTAGGGCCAGACCACGTGTTTGGCCCAGATCTACATTCAATCCATAAGCCATCGAAGGTGTTCAAATAATCATCGGTTCAGAGAAGATTAAGAACAGAAACTAATCTTATCAACCATGTTTGAACTCTCCTTATTTGATCAAAACATGGGAATCAGATTGTTTACTGTCGTGATCAATCCATGAATTAAGTAATTCTCCAAAGGTTAATTACTCTTATCCAGAATATTTTAACAAACATCTCTTTATCAAAAGAATGTTTTCATTTCCTTTGTAATTAGTGAAACTAATTCATCTTTACCCTCCAGCATCTGCAAATTGAATCCTGGGTCTGATCTGCACGCAGATGCATAAATCAAAATTCAGGGTTTCTCATTTCATCACATTATTCATCTTCTGTGTTCCTTTATTTTAACTATACATTTGTTTTAATCAGTAGTGTGTTCATTATTACTTTTGAGTGTTTAAATGTCTTATCTCTTTATAAGATAAATCTTGTGTTTGAAAAGTAAAATTTGTCATTTCTTGTTCAACACACATTGCAAGGTTTATGACCAAATAGAAGCTAAAGAATTCATTCCTTCAGAATTATGAGACTGATAGTTGGATAGTGATTTCGCTATTTAAAATAATTCCTGATAAAGGTGATGCCCCGAATAATAATTTTCCATAAATTATTAATTTTATTGCCAAATATTATATTTTAATTTAATATCCACAACATTATGGTTCCCCTTGTGAGGGAGTTGATCTTGGTCAGCTTTGCATATGTGTGTTGAATAAGATTGAAACATAAACTTCCAGATACAACATTAGTAAATTCACAAAAGTAATAATCTTGGCCAATTTTTGATGGCTCTGAAATCAGAAGTCATTGCTCATACAAAAGCGTATGACCATCGCCTCAGATTTTAGCCAAAATGATCACAGGAAAGCTCCTTACTAGTAATAATAATATAAACCACTACATGACTTAACTCATTCTACTTGGTGTAAGCAATAGGTTGTGGCTTTTTAACCGAAGAGTCCAGCCCAAGATTTGCTACACAATTTTTCCAGATAATTCTAATGCTTAGACCTTTTTTTTTTTTTTTTAATTAACTTCAAAGTTCATTATTTATCCATCTGGTATCCACATGCTAAATTAGTCAGTGGGTTTGAGAAACCACTGCTTGCAGTTGGATTAACTCAGGTTAATCTATTGTTGAATCGCCCACCCACAAGAAAAGGAGGGTGAACGTTTGCTAACTTGCCAATATTCCTCCAAGAATAGAAACACATTTTAACGATTGAAGCACAATGTTGCCGTAAGACATAGGTATTGCCGACCTGTGCACAAACTAAAGGTATGGCTATTTGTTAGTATTGTGTTACTTCCAGCATTTGATCTAACAACTGTTGTTTTTGAGCTCAGCAGAGATGGAGTTAGAACCCCAGATGACAGATGATATGAGCCTTGCAGATCCAGGAGAGACGCAGAGGCAAGAAACTGTTGCTGGTCTCTGTGGTCTATCTTCAGATGAGGTAGAAGAATTAAATAATCTCTCTCTGGCTGAATGTGATTATCAGATTCAGAAGCTGATAAATTTTATTGAGAATTCTCCCAGAAATGCCAGGATTTCTGAGGTGATGTGCCATCTTACATTGCTGTATACAGTTAAGTTAAAACTAGAGAATAAAAGATTCCTCCAGTTACAGACTGTCCACCAGATGACACTGCAGAGAGAGAGAGCAGGCTGCAAAAGCAGAGCTCTCACAAGCGAAGCTGGAACTTGAGCAAGCTGAACATGAAATCCAATTTCAGAAGGCACGTGAGGTCAATAAGTCGGTGCTCCAGCAGGGGAAGAACGTTGACACCTGTCAGGTAAATTCTGATTACTCCCAGCAACATCCTCACAATCAAAATGAGACAGATTTGGAAAACAGTTTTGTTGTTTCTCGTGCAGAAGAAGCAGAACCTTTTCTCCCCACAACAGATCGACTAATCTCAGACACTCAGTCATCCTTAGTTTCTTCAAAAGAAACCAAAGAAAGATTTGGAATCAAGAACACTTCCAGTGCGGTCTTCTCCACCAAAGATGACCCAGCTCTTGATTTGACAGGATTTGATGAGCAACAATGCATTCATTTTGACTCTATGTCACCATCTTGTCGTATGAGTCACCTACTTGACCAATCAATAGTTGATTATGTCCAATCTTTGAAAAGCTCTTTGTCAGATTATGGAAGATCTTTGCCCTCTCATAGGTTAGCTCCAGTTTATCAGCCATTCGTTGAACAGAACCAGAGTTCCAATCACAATGGGCCAGGCCCACCTTATGTAATGCGTACAACGCAGCTTGAATCTTTAACTAGGGATATACAGCTGTTTGACCCAGATCACCCTGACACAAACATCCATGATTATTTGCTGGAGGTTGAATAATGTGTTTCTGATATGACTTCCCCTTCTTGTCGTGAGAAGTTGATGCTCCTCTGGAGACCTACCAGTAGAAGTGTTCACCTTTTTATCCAAACGCTACCAGCTGAGATACGTGACATCTATAAATCTAGCTTCCTTCTTCCACAACTGAACCAAGGGGGGTCGTCACAGCAGCCAGAATGGAAGCCACCAGATAAAAAGAAACCTTCCGACAATGTAAAACACAAAGGTTACATTGATACAGGTTTTGATTATTCAAAAGAGATTTTAACCATGCATGATTTAAATGTAATCTGTAAGTGCCTTGTCACAACTTTTATGGAATTTCTGACTTACAGGAACAGTGAGCTGTTCCACACAAAGTGTATAAAAATTACAATCAAGAAATGGTAACTAATTTCTACTACCTCAATTCTGTTCATTCTTTTATTTTTCTTACTTTAAATACTTAAGATAATTAAAGATTACAAGCAGAAATGTGATTGTGTTAAGATTTTGGTTATGTGTCAATACATTTATTCTAGTTAGTTAAACTGCCCTGTCCAAACAGAGGTTGCCTACCCAAACAGAACCTTTGAATGATGTGAACTTCGAACTTTGAAATCTAATCCTGCCCACAGGACCCCAGAGACTTTGGACTCCAGAAATATGGCTGTGTATGTAATGTTGGTGTTCTGAAAGATCAAGCATCATCCTCGCTCTTCAGAAAAAGGGGGGATATGTTTGGTCACACACAGCCATCAGGTGGCACTAACCTGCCCTATAAATACAGCCCGCTTCCTTCAACTCGCCCTCTTTCACGACGGGCATTTGGCTAGCTCGTTTCGGAGAGAACCAAACAACAATGTTCCTTCGCGGGCTTTTCAAATAATATGTTTAATTCAAAGGCAGAGTGTAGAGCTGAGCCGCTCTCCTAAAAGATCATTGATATTCATAGCTACCACAGATGGAAAGACATCACTACATGATGAGTCTGGGAGGTTTTATTCTCATCTATCATTTAAAACTGCATTTCCATTTTGTAAACTTTTATAAACTATACATGAAAGAAATAAACAGAAAAATTGCTATATTGTGAAGTATATTGTTATTGGAATATAAACTGAGCTATATCGGGATATAAAAATTTGGCCATATCGACCAGCACTGATTATAATTAAATGATTGATCATATGATTGTAAATGCAGACTATAGAATCACAGGGGTACACTAACCTCCAAACTAGACATTCAAAAAAGTTATGTTTTAAAATAACCCAATTTCCATCATTAAAATGTGCATTAAACCGAGAACAATCCTGTACTTAATGTAAGAAATGTAAAGGAATTCTGACAATTAAAATAAAGAAATCGCTAAAATTATTCGAAAGCATATTTTCCCAAAGTATCACTTGTAGTATGAGTTGTAGTACGATCAAGTGGAGATTGTTTACTGTTTTTGAGCATTTGAAGGTGCTACAATGTAGTAATTGAACATTTAATTTGGTTTTTACATAAGAAAATCCCTAAAATTAATTCAGAGTGTATTTCACCAAAGTATGAGTTGTAGTAGATCAAGGAGACATTATTTACATGTTCTGAGCATTTGATGGTACTACAAAATATAATGGTTTAGTTATTCAATATTTTATCATTTATTACATAATAAAAAATCCCTAAGATTAATTTAAAGCCTATTTCACCAAAGTATGAGTTGTAGTATGATCAAGTTTAATGTTTATGAGCATTTGAAATTGTTGAATCTCTTAAAGATTAATAATGGGGGTCTTATACCCATCATTTCCGCATATAGGATGAACTAATCTTTTGGCACTCAGGTTGGGAGATAATAAAGTTCTCTATGTCTCATGTTTTTCTTATAAACTGCATTTATTAACATTTAATATTCATATAATCCTGTGTGCTTATAAAATGTGTGCTTTAGAATATACTATTAGTATTAGAAGCCTATTTATACGCTGCTCACAAAAATTAAATGAGCACTTTAAAGAAACACATTAGATTCATCAGATGTCAATATGAAGTTGGATATCTATACAAATAATGACAGGGCAATGTATTGGGAACAAAAGGAGACAAAGTCTTTTAAAGGAAATTAACGTTTTCAGCCTACAGAGGGCTCAATTGTGTAGACACCCTAAAATCAGAGTGAAATGAAGATGTGACAGGCTTGTCCATTTTTTCAAAAACTTAATTTCTGCAACTCAAAATGCTTTTCAGTATCTTGTGTGGCCCCCACAACCTTGTATGCATGCTTGACAATGTCGGGGCATGCTCCCAATGAGATGACGGAATGTGTCTTGTGGCATTTCCTCCCAGATCTGTGTGAGGGCACAGTGTCGGACTTCCCAATTCTGGTGTTATTGAGCAAATGCCAGTCAAGCTCCACGGTGCTGGGCAGTGAGCACAGGGTCCACTACAGGACATCGGGCCCTCAGGCCATCTTCATGAAGTCTGTTCATGATTGTTTGGGTAGAGACATTCACACCAGTGGCCCTCTGGAGGTCATTCTGTAGGGCACGAGCAGTGCTCAGCCTGTTCTGCCTTGCACAAAGGAGCAGGTATCGGTCCTGCTGATGGGTTGAGGACCTTCTACTGCACTGCCCAGCTCTCCGAGAATAACCACCAGTCTCCTGAAATCTCCTCCATGTTCTGGAGATTGTATGGGAGACACAATAAACCTTCTTGCTGCAGCATGTGCGGATGTGCCATCCTGGAGAAGTTGGACAACCTGTGCAACTTCTGTAAGGTTAAGGAATCGCCTCATACTGCCAGTAGAGATAATTACTCAAGCCAAAACCAGCCAAAAAAGATCAAGAGGGAGAAACTTTAAATGACCTCCACATGTAAAACCATTCCTGTTTTGATGGTTTTGTAATTGTTGCCACTGTAGTGCACCTGTTAAGTCCATGAACACCAATACAGCTGAAAGTGATTAACGATGCCCTCAGCTGCTTAACAAACCAGGTTTAATTGATTTCATGCCAGGCCCAATAAAAAAAGTGTTCCTTTAACTTTTGTGAGCAGTTTATATATATATATATATATACATAAAGATCCACAGCTCAGAGTGAGCCCTCCTCCTCCCTTTGTATCGCTCTGCAGCTCACAGCTCCTGATTTACATATTCACATGTCAGCAGCTGGGGGGACAGAGTGACAGAGGAACTGCAGTAGGAAGCGAGTTTAATTACTGAAACATCATGCATTGTGTTTAAGATGAGAAACTGTATATATGTTAAATCTCCACGTGTCAGATGAATAAGACACATGCCACCTCAAAGAATTGTCTATATAGGTGCTAACAGCTCAAACATAAGCAGTTAGTGAAGGTTAGATAGATTAGATTGGATTGAGAAGGCATTCAGGCTTAGGCTTTTGAGAGATTTTGTTGAGAGATGGTTTTTAGCTTCTCTTATTGCTTTGGCGTTTTAGATTTGACAGATATTGTTACAAATTCGAGCTGTTATTTATTGTACTCTTTTGAATTTTGTATTGTAATCCCTTTTTGTGTTAAAAATAAACTTCTGAAAGTTACCTCCCTTTTTAGTCGAGTCCTTTAAAGAGTATT
This sequence comes from Apricaphanius iberus, assembly GCA_028564705.1. NCBI lineage: Eukaryota > Metazoa > Chordata > Actinopteri > Cyprinodontiformes > Aphaniidae > Apricaphanius > Apricaphanius iberus. Next base: position 757,602 of record JAPXFQ010001678.1, on the reverse strand, counting down.
AACTTAATTCTGTAGTGAGGACTCTTAAACATGAGTTAAGACCTGGGGATTAATTGACAGTCAGGCTACCGACTTGTTGAACGGCAGCACTAGCAGCGGCTAGTGGTCAGGGGGACATAAGACATTTCCGACCCGAGGTCAGGTTGACAGAGGTGCACCTGACCTGTCACCTTGACTGTTTGTTCAAGTGGCAGGACCCCATCCCTCGAACTGTGAGTAGCCTTCTTCTCGTAACTCTGACACCGAATCAACAAGTCAGGCGTCTTAAATTTGCTCGGGTCTGGGTGGTCCATGTTCTGTGGAGATTGTGGGCAACTGTCCTCACATTGTGACGGTTGGATTTATGCCTGGGTCTCTGTAAGCAGTTCAGGAGACCTGGAGGGATCACAGTGACCCGACTCAGATCACCTCAGTGGTATCTTTCTTTTATATCTGTGATGCATGGTTTTTTATATATATATATATTGGGTTCAGTGACACGAATTGGACAATCTCTGAAAAGATCAATCAGATGAGCAAAACTCAGTGTAGTTTCTTGGCTGCATCTATTGAATCTGCATATATAAATATAAATGTATGTATTACTTAGAAAGTTATAAGTCGAGACTGTTTCAAGCGTCCAGGGCTGAAACAGATCTTAGCGGAATGCATAAGTAATCAGAACAGAGAAGTTTTTATTATATCAGAACAGAGAGAAACTGTAAGTCGATAGGCTGAAAGATTCAGGGAGTATTTACGCATATTTCCTGCTTAAGTAGGCTGAGACTGAATTGCTTTGCTTCTATATAGGGTGAATGCAAAATTAGATTCGTTATATAATTTAAAATATTCGCTTTAACCTAAATTGAGGCGACCCAAAGTGATTGGGCGTCGAGAGTTTTATTTTACCCTGTGACCTGCTAAGGGGACCGCAAGCTAAATATTGCAAAAAGAGTCAGGGGTTATTTACACATGTTCGCGGATTAAGTATGCTGAAGCTGAATTACTCTGTCTGGTCATGGGGACTCGAGGTGTGTAAAGTAGGCCCGTTTTGAAGGGCTGAAAGATCCTCTTGTAAAATAAATGCAAACTCTGAATAACCGGCTGGTTATTGCCTATTAAAGTTAACTCAAAATAGTTTATCTTATAATAGTAGCATTTAACTACTGGATATTCGTCAAAGGTACTACAAAGAGTAATTATGTAGTTATTGAACATTTGTTTTTGTTTTTAAATAGCTAAAATTTGTGTATAGCATATTTTCCTAAAGTACCACTTGTATGATCAAGGGGAGATGGTTTATATGTTCTGAGCATTTGATGGTACTACAACGTGTAATGGTGTGGTTATTGAACATTTTATATTTTTTGATGTGATAAAACATCCCCTAAATTAATGTAAACCCTATTTTCCCCAAATATCACTTGAAATATGATCAAGGGGAGAATTTTAACTTTTTTTAGCATTTGGTGATACAATATGTAAATATGTAGGTATTGAACATTTTATTAGTTTTTGACATAAGAAAATCACTAAAATTAATTCAAAGTGTATTTCACCAAAGTATGAGTTGTAGTATGATCAAGGGGAGATCGTTTTTTTAGTTTTTTTAGCATTAGGTGGTACTATAAAGTGTAGTTATATAGTTATTGAACATTTACTTATTGAGTGAGCCTCACTCTCAGCTCCACTTCGTTGTCCATTTTTTTTGTATTTTCTAGGTTTAAACTAGGTGTGTGCTGCAACCAAGATGGCAGTGGTGGTCATCTTCTTTTCAGATCTTCAGAAACCTATTGATGAAGTCCCGGAGACTCTGTCCATTAAATATACAGTCTATAGTCGGGAACCACTAATCTAGACTATAGCGTCAACAAACCAAATGACTCTCAGAAGTCAGTTGTGCTTAGAAAACTTTTTTCCACACGAAGCTACCCAAGAAACCTCTCCTAAACATGAAGCTTGACACCTCAAAAAATGCTATTATATTTGCAAAGTTTGTTCTGAAAAACGATGCAGGTCAGTACAATATTAAAGTATTTTGATAGCAGTGTGGTACTGATAATTCAAGGCATACAGAAGTAGAGAAGGAAAGTAGAAAGAGGCACAAGTTAAGGTAAAGCAGAGAAATTATGTTTTATTAGAAGTTAAAGATAAACTGGGAGATGCACAAATGAGACAAGACAGAGCATTAGCAGCAGAATTTGAGGACAGGTTGAAGAAAAGGCTATTTAAATCCAACAGTTTCAAGAAATGCAACAATAAATGCTTGTTTACACCAAATGCCCTACATTTCCCCCATCACTTTCTCACGATCCTAAAATCAATGTACAGAAGGGAAAGATCGAAACATTTCTTTATTTTAAACTCAGCTATTGAACTGCAGGCATGGATTGAATAAGTCTGTCGCTGACAATGTGTTTAAACACTACTCAGATTATTTCCGTCAACATAAAATAGATTGTATAGTTCATTAATTCTGCAGATCCTTTAACAGCTTTTTTTATTGTGATATTACATTATATTTGTCAAAGGATGTACTGTAAAGAGTTAAAATTTTAAAATTATCTATAGGCTAGCTTTCCTGACTGTAGCCTGATTAATATCTGAGTATGTCATAATAGCATCTATCGGTTCAGTTCTGAAGATCATTGCAGGAGATTTGAATAGAACCTGGCAGGTTTGAACATCCAGAAAATCTTCACCTTTCATTGTGACGCAAAGTGAAATAAATATTGTCCGCACCATCTCCACTGGCATATAAATTCCTCTCAATGTTTTTGTCATCACTCTGGTTGTTTCACTTTATCCTTGCCACTTTTTTTTCCATTATATCTCTTGATACGTCACTAATTAGCCCTATGATTTTTGGAACTGTAGCCTGCAGGTGTCCTCTTTTTTTACAAACATGACTTCTGATCCAATGCTTGATCCCTGATACAAGATTATTTTTAATATAATAAAAAAATTGCTATTTGACCAAAAGCCATTGTTTGTTTAAATGTTTTTGTATGAACTTATATCTAATAAATAAGATGTATTTTTCCACAAAAAACTACGTTTATATACACAGATGTCTTAAAAACAACTTGTGTTTGAGTTAAAACAACCATGAAACAGCTCTGTTGAGTTTTAAACCGCTACTTCAGCCATTTATATTTAGATTAGAAGCAAAATAATTTGTACCCTTATACTTGTTCATGATACAACCACAAACCTTCTCTCTTTTTTTTAGGCAATAAACTAACACAAAGTAACACATAAAATTAACTTCACATTTTCTTTTGTATTCGGCTCCCGAGTGACTTTATATTCCAGCTGCTAGTCTTTTGGAGTCTTTTCTACCAGCTTTGCAAAAATAAAAAGTTAGACTGGATAGAAATATATGTAATCAGCTATTCTTAGTCCTGCCAGAGATTCTTTACAGGATTTAGAACTGGACTTCAACCATACACTTTGAATAAATCAGTTTGCTTTGATCTTTCAACGCTTCACATTCAGACAGCAAGTTTCTATCTTCCCAGTTACTTCTCTCCCTGCAAAGGAAAGCATCTATACAGAATAATGCTACCACCATCATGTTTCACTGTGGATCGTGGTGTGCAGATCTACTTGAGTATTTTCTGAAGGGTACTGGTTGTTCAGACTTTTTTAGAATAAAATGTGCTGAATACAAAAACATGCTACACTTTTCAGATTTTAATTTCTTAAAAGTTTGTTTTCCTCCCGCTTCACAATCATGCACTACTTTGTGCTAGTATTCTATATAAAAAAAAAACAACAAAACTATGCTGAATTTGTGATTGCATTATGACAAAAAGTAAAAAAGTTTCAGAAATATGTATACCTGTAAGAAACTGAAGTGCTAAGTAAGTGCTATCAATGCTTATGTCAGTCAGATTTTTGGTGATCAAGTCCAAATGAAGAGAGTTCGTGGACAGAACACACTGAACAAAAATATTTATGGACATACTGTCAACACCGTGAGATATCACACCAGTCATCTACCACCCGCAGCAGCTACACAGTTGAGTTAGGATAGAGGGGCTTCAAAACAGTATCATTGTGGTTCAGTGTGGTGTGAACAATCCCTCCAGGAAAAAGAGGGGGTGGGAGTTGAAGCTGGAATTGAAGAAAACTGGAAAGCTGAAGGGGTTGAGATGAGGCATCCGTCATGCAGAAGACAAGTTTTTAGAACCATTACAAGGCATCTGGAGTTAAGCCTGCTATTCAGAAAGAGCAGAAAAAGAGAAACAGAGAAATATAAAAAGTGACATGTTGAGGAAAAACAAGTCACGAGATATGGACCAAAAGGCGCAGCTAAGCTGACAGAGAAAACAGCTAACAGGGTTTCCACCAAACAGACAGTCTCTCTTCACCAAACAGTGTATGAAAGGCAGAGGGAAGATATTTGACCAAAAACAGGCCAGAAATCTACACATAGATATTTTTCTCTTACTGAATCTGGTAAACAAACTGATATTTTCCAAATTTGTACAAGATACGCAGGTTTGATTTACACAACTACACTAAGGCCTCTCTATTGGTTCCCTGTTAAAACCAGAATAGAGTTTAAGATCCTCCTCCTTACTTATAAAGCCCTTAATAATCAAGCTCCATCGTACATCATAGATCTGATTGTTCCATATGTTCCAACAGAGCACTTTGTTCTCAGAATGCAGGTCTACTGGTAGTTCCTAGGATTTCTAAAAGTAGAATGGAAGGCCGGTCTTTTAGTTATCAGGCTCCTCTCCTGTGGAACCAGCTCCCAGTTTTTCTGTGAGGTGGATACTCTGTTTTCAAGACCATGCTTAAAACCTTCCTTTTTGATAAAGCTTATAGTTAGTGGCTTAGATTATCCTGAGCTATTTTTTTTAGTTATGTTGCTATAGGCTTAGACTGTTGGAGGACATACTGACCACTTTTCTTCTCTCTTCTACTTTTTTCTTCTACCACTCTCCAGATATATTTTTTCTGCTGTTATTGCGATTGTTAACTCAGTATTTTTTCCCATAGAAGCTCCAAATGGTCTGGTACCCTGCTCAGCTATAAAGTCCCCTGCTGGATGGGGAACATTGTTCCAGATGATGCTCAAAGTCACCGAGCATCCTCCATGCTGTCTTTACTTTGTCTTTTCAGACCCCCAGACGGTCGTTGCAGATGACGGCTTGTACTGAGCCAGTTCTGCCAGATGTTTCTTTTTTGTTAAAGGAGAGTTTTTTTCTCTCCGCTGTTGCTACATGTTTGCTCAGTATGAGGGATTGCTGAGGAATAGCTGTGGTTGGAGTCTGCATGATCCGGGGACAACCTCACGTTGATGACTCATCGCAATCTGCTGGGATTCCTTACATAGAAAACTTTCAACTAATTGGAATATTTGTATAATTGTACTGAAATGACTTTTGTTGTAAAGTGCCTCGAGATGCCATTTGTTTTGAATTGGTGCTATATAAATAAAAGTGAATTGAATTGTATTATTGCTTATCAAAACCTCTTAAACCAACAGAGCCGAAACATGACAGCAGGACAAAGGAAGATTTCAACATGTCACTTAACTAAGATAAAACTTACCCACGAAAAAGGTTTAAAAGCCAACACCGTCTGAATAAACCTCAGCACATTATATCAAGTTTTATTTGTTTCACATAAATCTCTTGAAGTGTCTGAATACCTTTTCGTTTTACTTTATCATGAAATACTGTTTTAGATTTGGCAAATAGGTGGAGCTGTTTAACAGTTCCCTGATTCACTGATTTGATTCCGTTTGACTATAGAAACAAACTGCTAGACTTTTATTAAGATCAAATTTTGTTAAAACAGAGCAAAACTATAGGAGCAGCACATAGTCCTAAAAGCAGCCAGAGACCTGCTGAATTTAGCTGGATTATTGCTTGGATTAACTCTTAACTGACCAATATGATAATAACTGCAAATAAAAGAATGTAAACCAACAAAATCTATTGTAACTGCTTTTTAAATTTAAGGTTAATAAAGTTATATTGTATTGTTGTTATATTTTACTTCAAAGTAAAATTAATTTTCTTCCGTGATTGGTTGGTCGAAGTAATCACTTCAAGTTAGTTTTCAAGTTAGTTTCATTCCAACTTCTGCTTTAATTTTAACACGCTAAGCCTCTTGTTCCAACCTTTGCCCTCTTTGACTGCAAACACGTTTAGTGAAGAAGATAAATATAGATAAGTCGGATTTCTTTCTGTGGCAGCAGCAAATTAAACAAATGCTTGGACAGAGGCAGCACCAAGCACACAGAGAACATCAAAGCAGGAGTACAGTACAGAGCCCAATATTCAGTCAGAAAAGTCTTATGAGTTTAAAATTATTTAGTAGAAAGAGAAGGATCTTCACAGTTGCCTGTAGAGATTATTGAAGAGGAGTTGATGATTTCTTTGACATGCTGAAAACCAAAATATGGCTTTGAAACGGCAGAGATGGTCAATTATGAGCATAAAATTCAACAAGTTTGACAAAGACATATCTGGTGCAAAGTAATCACGAGGTAATAAATGTTCTAATATTGCATGATGATTCAATTCAATCTACTTTATCGAGTTCTCTCTTCATAGTATCATTTCAGCTGAATATTTCTTCTGTTCAATATGATATAAATCAGTGGTTCTCAACGCTTTTGGGTACCTGGACCCTCTGACAGTAACAAAACACTTTTAACAGTATTTTTCAGAAATATGTAATGAAAATTACTGTATAAATGTACAGTAGCTTTCAGAAACATGTATGAAACAGATTTTTATATAGTAGCTTTAAGAAATAACTTCACTTCTATCACTTGGATGTGGTGTGTGTTAGTGAGACACATGCAGTTGTCTCCCACTCAGGAGTTTATGTAACCTGGGTTGAATACTAGCAACAGCTGTAATGAAACCTCTCTCCAGTTAAAGTCTGTTTCCCTGTTTGGTCTTTTTGTGCGACAGATCGGGTCTCTGCTTTTCATAGGTGATGTGTTTCCTGTTGGCCTCATCGGAACTCGATCTACAGCTTTCGCTGGAGCGGTTTGCAGCCAAGTGTGAAGCAGCTGGGATGAGCACCTCCAAATCCGAGACCATGGTCTTGAGGCGGAAAAAGGTAGAGTGCCTTCTCCGGGTCGGGGATGAGGTCCTTCCTCAAGTGGAGGAGTACAAGTATATGGGGTCTTGTTCACAAATGAGGGAAAAGTGGAATGGGAGATCGATAAGGGGATTGGTAAGGAGTCTGCATTTAGGCAGGCGCTGTACCAGTCATTCATGGTGAAGAGAGACCTGAGACGAAAGGCAAAGCTCTCGATTTACCAGCCGATCTACATTCCTACCCTTATCTATGATCACAAACTCTGGGTAGTGACATAAAGAGCGAGATTATGGATACAAGCGGCTTAAATGGGTTTCCTGGAGGGGATTTGGAGTAGGGTGGCTGCTCCTCCCCATCAAAAGGAGCCAGTTGAGGTGGCTCGAACATCTGGTCAGGATGCTTCCTGGACACCTCCCTGGTGAGGTGTTCCAGGCACATCCTACCGGGAGGAGCAGATACAAATTTACATTTTACACAAGTGTCACACCACAAATACTGTATTTTTAACATTATTTTATTAAAATTAAGTCTTTAACATGCCTTCTATTTCATTCTAATGTTTGATAAATGTACTGTAATCAAAAGAAAGTGCTGAAAGTGCACATCACAAAGAAGGTTGACAAAGATGAGACAAAGATAATGCCGCTGCTTAAATGTACAGTTGATCTTTTCCTTAGCCATCCTGATTCTCTGATGTTTTAGTTTTGAGCAACAGGAAGTGGATGGTGGATCTTGTTCTACCGTATCCAACTTGATTTGGTTTGTTGCATTAGTTGGCCAGAAAAACAATTTAAAAAGCATTTGTAACTTGAGTTACTGAAATTGTAACTAGTAATATATTGCTGTATATGTTGTAAGTAATGCATTCCATTACTCAGTTACTGAAAAAAGTAATCTATTCCTGTAACTGATTACATTTGTAATGCATTACTCCCAACACTGTCAGCTAATGGTAGTTCGCAGGATTCTGCAGGCTACTAGCTGACAGCCTTCTTTCCATAAACACTCATATCTTGCTCCAAAATGCCCACAGCCATGACCAGGGGTAGATGAGATGATGACTGATTGTTCAGAGTGCGATAGCAACCATAACTATGAAAGAAGACTAATTCAGCAGACGTAGCAGCAACTTCAGCCTACTTTATAGTTCTGTCTCAGCGGAGGTGCGGAGACATGCAGCACCATTATTCTTTTACACAAGGGTTCTCCGTTAGGCACGCAAGAATGGGCGAAATATACCCCATTTTTGTTGTGCAGATTTTTGATTGGTCAGCCTAACATCATCTCAATATCATTTCACTACAACGGTGCTCTATAGTCGGCGTAATTAGTAGTCGATGTAGCCAAAACTGCAATGGAAGGCAGGCCCCATAAAATGTCTACACCCCCTGCTGGATAAGTATAAAAGGAAAAGGTAAATGGACTGGTAAATGGACTGAACTTATATAGCGCTTTTCTAGTCTTCTAGACCACTCAAAGCGCTTTACATTGAAGCCACATTCACCCATTCACACTCGCATTTATACACCGATAGCCAACATGGCTCAGTAGGACGATGTAGAATTTGGGGGTTAAGTGCCTTGCCCAGGGGCACATCGACATGTGACTGGAGGAAGCTGGAATCGAACCTACGACCCTCCGATTGCAAGCCAACTACTCTAACACTGAGCCACAATCGCCCAAAAGGTCTCCATGAATAAGTGCGTGTAAGTGCAAACTTGCTGATAGAGAAGTATATATTAGGCTACACATTCAGTCTACATTTACATGTAGTGTCACTGCAGTGAGTAGAAGCAGTACATGTAGATTTTCCTGATTAGGTTAGAAATATGCATGTGCTGCAGAGAGAGTAAGACTGTGTCAGTATATATGTGGTAGATTTACTGCAGGAAATATTCTTAGTGGATTAGAAAGTAGCACCAAGTAAATGTTTAACTACAGATGCACCGAAAACTTATAAACGGATGGTAGGAATCTGACTTTTATGATGTATTTGATGTGATGGTTCACTAGCCAGCTTTAAACTAAACATCTAATGTTTTTCTCAATTGCCAGAATAAAAATGAAATGACACCATGTTGAACTAACAATAACCTTCGGTATGGAATCTCTTATGGAATGACAACTCAAAGGTGGTCAACTTTCAATATTAGTGAGGTGTTTAAAAATGAAGTCAGAAGAAGCAGAGATGAAAGAAGTTTCTTGAAAGGAAATTGTATTCAGTAGGGCTACATAAAATATTGCAAACATTATCATACCAGTCTGCACAATATTCATATATCAAAGAACTGTTTTGAGTGCAATCATTAGTGGCCAATATAATATTTTTGTTCTGTGTTATTTCGAACACCCCGACACTTGTATCTGATGGCTGCTCGTATTGTACTGAACCAGGTTCTGCCAGAGGTTTCTTTTTGTTAAAGGGTAGTTTTTTCCTCTCCATTGTCACTACATGCTTGCTTAGTGTGAAGGATTACTGAGGTGGGAGTCTGAATCAACAGGGCAGAACAACAAGTCAATGACTCAAAGCAATCTGCTGGGATTCCTTGAACAGAAAACTTTTCAACTAATTGGAATGTATGTATGACTGAATTGAAATGACTTTTCTTGTAAAGTGCTTTGAAATTACATCCGTTGTGAATTGATGCTAAATAAATAAACTGAATTCTAATCATATTCATAATGAAAATGGAAGTTAATAATGTTATGAAGTTAATAATGTTTGTGCTAATGTAATATTTGTAAAAATTGTTCACACCGGACACTAATGTTATTGCCCACAATTTCCAAACGTCACAGAGCAATGTCGGGTAATGTCATGAACGGGTTTTACTCACAAATACGCCAACCTTCCCATCAAACGCCTTTCAAATGTGTATGGCCTGTAAAACTGTTTAATGCAGCTGGTAATTGTGTTTGCATAACTTAGGTAGTATATAGGGAAAAAAGTAATTCTATGTTAATAAGCATCATAAACTCCCCAAACTTCCAAAACTGCAGATATTTCTATTCATGCCTTCCCACTTTTCATGTTGTCCTTGTAAAAATGATCCCTTGGATCATATAAATATAATAATTTTCCACTTCAAGGATAAAATTCAAGTTTTCCATGATGAGAAAACAAAGATAAGAAAAGACAAAAGACCTAAACTGACTGACTTCAACTCTGTCGTGACAGGTAGTGAAGTTTTGTTTTGTTCGGATGGCTGTGGCTCAGTGATAGTTATCAGTCTGTGTCCCAGAAATTGTGGATTTGATTTCTGCTTCCGCATGCTATATTCCGCTGTGTCCTTAGGCAAGACACTTCACCTACCTTGCCTACTGGTGTTGGCCAGAGTAGCCGATGGCGCAATATGGCAGCCTCACTTCTGTCATTCTGCCCCAGGGCAGCTGTGGCTACAAATGTAGCTTGCTTCCACCAGTGTGTGAATCTGAGAGTGAATGAATAAGTGAATGAATAATGGAATCGTAAAGCGCTTTGTCTTAAAAAATGCTATATAAATCCGATCCATTATTGTTGTTGTTTTCTTCATAGTTAAAGAATCAGAAATCTGCACATATTTTTCATTTTTTACATTTCCAGATTACCTACACTGCTCTCGTGTATGATTTCCTACTTTGTCTGATCTACAAATGCTGAGATTTACGAATTTCAGAGGCACGGCATATAGAAAAATAGACCCACCATGTAAATCACTGCATATTACATAATAAGTCTGTCTTAAATGCTTAAATGTCCTGTTGAAAGTAGGGGTAAAAGAGAAGGAAGGAAAATGGGCATGTAGCACAACTGTTTTGCCATCGCTTAAATTTTCTAATATGGTGCAGTATGTAGGCTGTTCATTCAGACAGCAGTTAACAGGAGGCTAAATTAAATTACAACAAAGGCTCTTTCTTTTAACCAGTTGAAATGCATATTTTTATGTATAGAATATGTTGACAGTCGTTTAGAAACCTCACAGTTAAAGTAATTGTCTACTTATTGCTTACTTAAAGTGCCTTCATCATGCAAAATCAAGTTTTTGGAGTTTTCAATCATCTGGTAATGCAATTATAAAGAAACCCCCACCAGAGTGGTTTTTGGCTTTATTCACGCATGTCTGAGTAATCCTCCTGAATCCTGCTCTCTGAGGAGCTGCCCCTCCCTCTCCTGCAAAACAGTTTACTGCAAAGCTGTGTAACAGTAGCTCCACACAGTGTTAGAGAGCCTCCAGTTCAAATATAAATAATTAATGATGGAGCGTAAGAAAAAAGCTCTGTAAGGTTTCTCTATGGTTACAAATAAAATAATTATTAAACAATATCACACAAAACCGTATTTCACTTTTTCTCAAATTATGAATCTTCCATCTGTTTTCTATTCGTAAGGTTCAATTTATACATATAGCTCTGCCCCATAACCCATGGATATTACTTAGTTTTTTTCCCATGATGCAGAGAGCGAGAGATCTGTAATTTTCCCTGATATTAAGAAAATTCTCATTTTACTATTATTTTATTGTTAGAAGGGTTACATTTTCCAGTAATGTAGGCCAGACAGGTCAGAGTTTTACAAAACTGTAGATCAAAAAATATAGTATAAGATAGGTGAATCTCGAATTAAAACACAACAATTCAACTTATTCAATTAAATTCACAACAAATGTCATCTCAATGCACTTTACAAGAAAAAAACAACCAAAACCTATGTGACAGATTTCAATGTGTTGACAATAACTGAAAACCACAACAGCAGAATGGGAACCACTGTGATAGTCAATCAGCATTGTCAGTGTGACACAATTTAAAGATCTCTTTCATTGAAAATCATGAAAAGCTATTTTGTTTTTTCAAATGTAATCAGTCATTTTCAGTTGTATATGCATGCTGCATGGCAATTTTTTCTCAAAACTCAATTCTCTGCATCAGCTAGATAGAAAATAGGACAGAAACCATCTGAGTCTAAACAAGTAATTCCTTCGAAGGTAATCTCCAACGGGACCACACATATGAAGGCTGCATTGTTTTGGCCAGGAAGCGGAGCTTAGTTGTAGCTCAGAGAAGCTAACAATTAGCAACTCTACAACATGGCAGAACATGTGTTAGTTAGCAATACAACAGTAAGAAGAAGCCCGCTCTGTATGTGACATTAATAGTGAAGGCTATATTTAATTGTTTTTATTTTTATTAATTTGATAAGAAAAAAATGGAATAGAAAAATTCAATATAGTAAAACTAATAGTGATAATTTAATTTTTTACAACTACCCAGCCCTAAGCATGTATATATCCAATATCGGATTTCAGGATAAAAATAATTTTTGGTCCATATCACTCAGCCCTAGTATAAAGTGGTAGTCCTTAAACCTGGGTCCATTATCAATATATATCGGGGGTCTGCGAAACACACAGAGTGACCCACAAATGTTTAAGAACCCCTGGTACAAAGCGCTGAGGGCTGTGTACTGTACTTACCCCATTCCACTCCACGCTCATACTCACTTCCTCACCACCGTCTGGCCCGCTCTCATACTTCACTGTGTCTGAAGTCAAACTCTCTCGGCTGCGCTGCCTCTCACGTGCTTCTGGTTCACTTAGAACCTCTGCAACACGCTGCTTTTGCACATTATCCAGACCCTAAACGACATGAGCATGAGGGTTTGGTATGTTACTTGAAAAATTTAACTGGTTGCAACTATGTTACTCGATTCAAAAGGTTATATCTGTGTAACAATTTCAATAACTGTAAGCAATGTAAGTAATTGCATTAAATTACTTTATAACACATTAGGATCCGTTAGTGATGAAATTCAAGCAGCTTTGTTATGACTAGAGATGGAATTTAAAGCTTTCTGAAGGGATTTAGATCTTGTGCACACATTTCAAAGAGCATTTTAAAAGACTTTCTAGTTTGTATACACGTATTCATTTATTTTTTAATACTTAACTAATGTGAAGTATTTAATAAATCTGTTTCCACAATTTCTATTATATTATGCAATGTTTCTGAGCAATCTAATCAAATATCTTTCATCTTTGTCTATATGGACCTCCAACTGTAAAGATTCAGCTTTATAATGAATTTTGATTAATACTAACTTCATTTATCTGTCCTAAAGAGATTATTATTTTGGGGTGATTTTAATATAAATTGGCATGACAAAAAAAGCTAGGAAAACATTTAAAAAGTTCACAGAAAATTATAATTTAGAATAATAAATAGAGAACTCAACAAGAGTGACAAACAAATCACAAATAATAATCATAATGTATTTATAAACAAACCCCATAGAATTACACAGACATACAAGTTTTTCATAGGTATTTCATACCATAGTTGCATATTTCCGTTCAGAAAGTTCAAAAATCAAAGATTTGGTCATTCATCCAAAGATGCACTGTTTCATATTGAAATCGGCGACGGCGGCTCCAGCTCGTATCCGAGCATTGGTTTCGTCAACAGTTATCCGGTCTCCTCCTCTTGTGTTTGTGCCAGATATGACGTAGGACACCCAGTCGGCGTTGGAAGAGACGCAGGCAGCAGTTGCATGAGATGGTAGCAGGAGGACGTGGTTGTTCCAGTCAATCCTTTCCCTCTTCGTTTTTTTCCCTAAAGCTGTAGTCTGTTCTCCTCAGCTGCAATGCCGTCACGGATGACTGTCCTCCAGGCTTCTCTCTCCCTGGTAGTTTTCTCCCAAGAGGAATGTTTAATGTTAGTTTGGGCAAGAATGCTTTTTAGCTGGTCTTTGTGGTTGCCATTTGGTCCTCGTTTGGGTCTTGTTCCGATGCCAAGTTCCCCATAAAGCATGATCCTGGGGAGTTGGGAGGGGTCCATACGTAGGATGTTGCCTACCCAGCGGAGATGATGATGGATGATGGTGGCTTCAACGCTGGGTAGCGAGGCTCGGTTCAGGACCTGTTGGTGATGAGGTTTTCACACTGATTTTGAGGATCTGCCTCATCTTGTACTGCTGGAAGCGATCGAGGCGTTTGATGTCACGACAGTAGGGCGTCCAAGTTTCGCATGCTTGGTTTGTTGACTCAGAAACAGCACAGAAACATCAGACACGGAGACACGGAAGATTATATTGAAACAAATAAAGTTTATTAATGACTGTCACGTCGTCTTGGGGGAACCAGGATGGGAACACTAGGAAACAGGAACTCGGCTGAGGAAAGGTAAATAGAAGGTTAGTAGGTTGAATAGATAAATGGATAATTGATTCAGGATTCATTCTTACAGGATGATTTAGCTAACAGTGTTTGGAGAGAGGTAAGTAGGACTCTGTAGACTGTGGTCGTTGAAGGTGGTTGGATTAATTTTGACAGACCTTGTTGTTTGTTGCAGGTGAAGAGACTGAAGGTGGACCAGACAAGGATCCGGAACAATGGTGAGAGTGAGCTTGGTGGAAGTCCAAAAGTTAATTTGACAAAGGTGCATCTTACTATGGATTTTTGGTGGTGGAAGGGCAGGCGAGCAATGGAGGAGGAACCAAGGTGTGTGGATAGATTAACAGATGGGGAGCGATGCAGAGGCTGAGCAGGCGGGAATCCAGAGAACTGAGGAGATTCAGGCTTAAGGTTATCCAGAAAAATCAATGACGGAGGACTATAAGGATCTGCGGTGGAACGACAAAGGTAAGGAATTAGATTCAGACAGTTAGAAGAAGTATTGTTGGTAACACTCAGGAGGAACTTGGCCATACACTACGGTAGTAGTGAGAACCGACTGACGTCAGCTTGCCAGAGCCGCTCCCCTTTTGAAGCTGGAGGTAGCTGATGAGCTCAATGGTGTGCACCTGGTGCCTGCTGCCTGCCACGCCCTACAGAGAAAGTGGGAGAACAACAACAAACATACCTACACTCCAACACACAGCCACAGAATCCTAAAAGGAAATAGGGTGGCCTACATGTTTTTAAGTTTATGATTATGACTCTTCAGATTTTTTCGTCACAGCTGACGCATGCTTTTGGACACTAGATGCTTTATATTGCAAGGTCATCTTATCTAATATAGTCATTTCGCAATTTTGAACACCTGGAGCTGTAGGGAACAGCAAAACTAACCACTGTTTTTGTTTTTTTACATATTTTTGTAGAGTGTTCTATGAGCGGCACTTTGAGTAAAAAGCTTTACAGCTCAATCATTGCTCCTTGAGTGGACAGATTGGATTGTAGGCAGCCGTACCACAAAAGGTCTACACCCCCTGATGTCCTGTGCAGAATCACTGTGCAACACTGGCATACCAACAGAGAAGTATAAAATAAGTGTGTGTGTGTGTGTGAGAGAGAGAGAGAGAGTGCAAACTTGCTGAAGCATAAACTAGACTTTACACATCACCTTTAACTAAAAGTCAAACATCATAGGTCAGACAGCCCACCTGCTTTCTGGAACGCATGGCTGCCTCCTCCAGAGTTTCGGCTGCCTCAAACTTGCCCTGCCGCTTGTAAAGGGCACCCAGGTTCTTCAGGGTTGTAGTAACTGTGGGGCTAAGAAACAATGAAAAGAATATCATGTTTGAGAGTACTTTTGTTGATCAATAAAACAATTGTGTCATCACAGAATTTAACTTAACATTTTTAAATCTATATTTGAACAATGTATAAATTAATTCAGACAAGCTCTGTTGTAAATTTGCGCAAAGAATAACTAGAATGAAGTTGGACGATTAAAAGGAAGCTGCTGATTCATGATGCACAAGAAAAACTGACCTGTCAACTTTACATGCTTTGTACCAGCCTCCATATTCTCCAAATGGTGAACTGTCCTGCTTCCCCTGTGAAATAATGCAGGAATTTGCAGAAATCATACTTTGGAAGAAGGGTTCTACTCAAGTCAGGAGGCAATAATGTAAGCAAGTAATGATTTTGACTTGTGCAGCTGCACCTGGATTTGTTAACTTATGTACAACTGCGCAGGAATGACAATACTAGGGGTGAAATGATTCGTCAATATACTCTATTTCAAAAATTGCTTGAGGTAAAAACTCTACCTCGAAGCCTCGTTAAATTCAGATGACGCGCACTGTATGTGCAGGGATATTGTTACACACGGACAGTTGTTTTGGATACACCTGTGCAAAGCACACCACTAGCGCGTGATACATTTTCAATTTAGTTGGCGCGATGGCGGAGAGGAAAGATGCCCATAAACGGCAGAAACTACGTAAAGTTTGGGATAGTTACATTTAAAAAAGAAGAGATCAAAGTATAGTTTTTAAACTGCAAAGTAGACCTGGCGTACCACAGCAGTACGAGTTCAATGATCCAGAATCAGAAAACATCCACATTCTTTTTCACCAAGCGTAGCTGAAACAAGGTAATGTGACCTAAAGCCTGTATACATTTATGTTCGTTAATTTCAATTCTGTATTTGTATTGATGTCATGATGCTGTTTGACTAGATATGATGCTTAGCTTTGATGTTTTTAAGTAGTAAACTTATTCACGTTCATTACTGCTGTTGACTATTATTTTGTCAAATAATTAAATAAGTACTATAAATGGGTTTAGTTTTGGATCCAAATGTTGGCGTTCTCTGTTTTTTGAGAGATTAAAGGCAAATGCTTCATCATTTTACAGCCACAAAATTTTCGTTACGCATGACTTGTTTTGGTTGTTGTTAAAAAATGTTTAAAAAAAAAATCCGATTAATTAAATCGATAAAGTGCTAGATTAATCGATTACAAAAAGAATCGATAGCTGCAGCCCTACACAATACCTTAAAATCAAAAACACAATGACATTAAAAGAAAATGTAATCCTTACCTTGCTTTGTTCCTCTCTCTCCTCTGCATGCATCCAGATTGGTTTGTTCTCATCTGCAGAGAAATGTTATCAGCCCTAATAGCTTCCAATAAAACCAGTCACTGTGGCTCTGAAGACAACAGGTAAACTTAATGGTTTTTACAGTTGTTACTGAAGCCTGAATAAAAATAAATATTTTTAGGTAGATCAAGACTGTGATATTTTACTTGCAGTTATGTACCGATTCATTATTCATTCAATTAATTGGGATTTGAAATGTGCTGAATCGATAGCAAGTGTCAAAACTGATTATTGTTTGTATTCCAAGCACTTGCCCTCCAACCCACTAAGTAAATTTTGCTCTAAATTTCATAAACGCTAGCTGCCGCCATCATGTTCCACCAGTCTGTCCCCTAAATATCCAGACTTTTATATTTCTGTTATTTAATTAATATGAAAAATAATCAAATTGGTTTTTGATCACTATGTTTATTTTAATTCATTAATTGCTGGTATCTACAATGAAGCCACATTTGAAAGTCTTACCATCAACAGAGCCAAACTCCCGCTCATGAGCGCGGGTGAGGATTTCTTTATACAGAGTCTCGGCTTGATTGAATTTTCCCTGCTTTAAGTAACAGGAAGCCTAAAGAACACAAACAAACCAACACTTGTGTTTAGAATTACAATGAAAAGGGATCAGACTAGGCCAAAGTTAGGATTTAGCCTTAAAATGCAATTATATTATGCTATGGATTTTTTTCTCTTCCAATAGCTTCAACCATCCTCACCAGGTTGTTCTTGGTTTTGGCCACATTAGGGTCATCTGGTCCCAGTTTGGTCTGGTAAATCTCCAGTGCTCTCGTGTAGTAATACTCCACCTCCTCATACTTGCCCTGGTTCTGACACAGCAGAGCAAGGTTGTTCAGCTGCTTGGCTACATCTGGGTGGTCTTTGCCCAACACCTAAAAAAATAAAAAATAAATAAATTTTAAAAAAATGGGGATGAATTACAACAAGAGTTTCCTCACATTTAGAGTGAGTGTGTGTCTTCCTGCTAACTGGTGTTAAGTTTTACACGACATACATACTTTATATAATTAATTTGAACAAAAATTTATATTTAAAGTACCACAGATACTGATAGATGGTTTGTTTCACAGGTAACAAAAAGCAAATGTTCAGGGTTCAAGCTATTTTAATAATACGCAAGAGGGTAGTTTATAGGAGTTTAACAGTGCTGCTGCAACATCAACATGGTTTGTATTTGCGTGAAGGTTCTGTCTAACTGACCGTCGTAGAAAACAGAGTAAAAGTCCTGTTCGGACTACAACTGCAACGGCGCATGACAATGACTGCATTGAAATCGCTGGTTGGTGTAATCTGGAGTAAACGCCTTTAAAACACCCCGGATGACATCTCCGAGACGCTCCGAACTGTTCGGGTTTCTGAAACCTTCAGAATAACCTGCTTACATGCACAAGCAAAGACAGTTAGAGAGAGAAAGAGTGCATAGAGGATTACTCCCGTGTACATTGGATTTGTATTCCAGACGACTTATACAGAAAGTTCCTCTACTTGAAAGACCAAGATTTCTTGCGAATAGAACATGCGTAGAACATGAATCAGTATGGGGATATGCCGATACGTGTTTGCATGACCAAATATTCAGGTTAGAAAAAGGGTACCCCAGGGGTAATATTCAGGTTTTTGCTGGTCTTTACATGGCTCAGTTTTGAAAGGGTTATTGGGTGCATGTAAACGCAGCCACTGACATACAAAAGTGATTTGGATTTTATTAAGTGAAAATAAGCATTTAGTCCCTCCAACCCAGCCCAAAATCTGACACCGCACCAATGGTCCAAGGACCACAGGTACAAAAAAGCTCCAAGATCATCAGCAATAAGCTTGATGAGAAGGTGACAACTACTGGTACATTTATTGGGAAATCGAAGAAGTATAAAATGTGCATTGCCCTTGGTTCTAAACAAGATCGCCTCAAAAGGCAAGGAAGATAAAGACAAAGGTGAGGGACCACAATAATAACGAAAGGCTCTTTTAAATGATCTTTTGCTAACTGGGACTGAGGGGTCGCATTAACTGAATATTTTTTCGTCTTTTTTTAAAACTGTTTGAAAAATCTGAAGGCCATCTGCCATTTTGAAAGATTAAAAGTCACACCTCTGACATTTTCAGATAACTAAATCAATAAATAAAAAAGATTCCCATGAGAGCATCAGAGCATCAACTCAATGCATCTCAAGACCCAGAAGCTGACGGCACACTGAGGAGCTAAGGAGACTGGTACAGTTATTAAAAGTTTAACAAGTTTTAATTATGCCTTAATCTATGCGATATTATTTAACAATATGATAGCAAGAAAAATATATACTGCTAAAACAAAAACTACTACAACTACTAATAATAATATATTTAATATTCTGTAAAAAAATTTATTACTCTAGAACAAGTGTTTTTCAACAAGTGTGCCGTGGAAAATGATCCATTTTCACCTAATAATTCTAAAAAACATTTTTAGAAAACTAATGTAATGGTAGTGAAATTACCATCACCACTGTTAATGCTACATCCGTAAAATATTACAACAGACTCTTTAGTCAGGAGCTTCATCAAAACTACTGAATGATCCTTACAGAAAAATACTTCCTGCCCCACAGCCATTTAACATCTAAAGTCAGATTAAACATAACATTATGACAAAATAAGTATTTTATTGCAATAATAAGAATAAGCAGCAGTTTTTTGTTACAACACCTGCAGCAGGAGCTGCTGATCTGTGTATAAATGGATCAGAACCAGCCTCAAAGCAGCACCTGGGGCCATAGAGGACGTCAAATGAGAGAATCTAGACATTTCTATCAATCCATCTATGAATACTGCCGGCTACTGTCCACAGCAGGCTTCCCTTTAAGAAGCTCAAACAAAACTGCTGTACTCCCATAAGAAGTTCTACTATGTGAATTTTCAATTTCACATGCTTCTCTTTTTATTTAATAAAACTGTCCAGAATTATAGAGATACATTCTCAATTTACTGCTGTTAAAGCTTTTCTAAGCTGCAGGTGCGAACCCGATTGACACAACTGCCCATGTGTGTCAGAGGAAGAAAGGGAGCAGATAGCCACTGATTTAAGAGAAAAACAAAGTTTTAGAAAATAAACGCTTTAGCTGTTAGTAGACATTGTGGCATTGTTTGAGTTGTTCGCTTTTCAATTAGCTTCATAGCTAACACTCAGAATTAGCTTCACAGCTAATACCCCAGTTTGTTTATGTAGCATTGGTGCTAGTATCCTTTTATTTGGGGGAAAAAAGATTATATATTATAGATTAAATTCAAAATATCGTTAGAGACTCATTGACCACAGAAACGCACCTGCAATTCTACAACAAGGCTGAATTATGGCAAGCGATCCTTTGATATAGTATTAAGGTACTTAGAGTGTGGCTAAAAAGGGCCCAAACGTTGCGGGAAATTTCATGCCAGTTCTACTTTAAATCTAACAGGGCACCACTCCTAAAAATCCAGGAGAACGTTGACATAGACAAATTCAGTCTCTTTTCTATATGATGAACTCAGACGCTGTCACAATAATTCCACACACTGAATAAAACAGGGGACCTTCTCTTTAAAATATAACAGCGTTCATTAACACGGCTGTATATACTCACTGTACAATAACCCCGGTTTGGTGTATATATTATCCTTTATTATTTATTTTTATTTTTTTTTATTTCACTTATTTAAGTTCTGTACTGGAGAGAAAAGTTGCCGGAGTCAAATTCTTTGTATGTGTCATACTTGGCCATTAAAGCTGATTCTGATTCTGATTGTTTAATCTCACATCTTAACACTATAACAACAGCCCATCCATTCTAAAACATGCAGTCAACAAACTATTTGTGTGTGTGTGTGTGTGCTTGTGTGTGTGTGTGTGTGTGTGTATGTGTATGTTGAAGAGAGTCCACAGGGGGTGACATGGAGTCAGGACACAAGTAGAATAATAATCACCATTAGCAAGACACACCTTACCAATAAAATGAAAGTAATATTACAGAAATAGGAGAATGTAATACTGCTTTAGCAAGAACCAATGAACACAGAAACAATCATATAACAGCTCAAAGTGTGGGGTGACGCTACAAACAACTAGCAAACAGTGGCCTAATAAATTACAGAAGAAAGCAATTAAACCATTTCACACATGTCTACACTTGTGTTTTAAAACCTCCTTAAGAAGCCTACACCATACTGAGACAAACAAATGTATCCTAGTGGGGATGAGTTCGTCGTCGCTGCCAGTCCAAGGCGAACTATGAACGGAGAAGAAGGAATGATCTGAAATGGTGGCAAAGTCCAGTTAGGAAAAGCAGTGCACAGCTGATTTTAAAAGAACGTGTTCAGATGCAGGCAGCAACTGAATGAGAATGAGCTGAGGGCATGCAAAAGGATGCTGGGGACTGCATATAATTTATGGAAAACAAATTGTAACAACCTAGAATCATAAGGACTGCTTGGGGCCATCACAGAAGATGTTATCTGAGTCTGACTGACCAGCATAGTTGACAGTGTCGATAGGGTTACCAAGCAGATAAATTATAAAGGAAAGCGAAAGTATGTGTCAGATGGCAGTTGGTAAAAGGAAACAGCAGGCCTCAGAGTTGTGTTACTCATAGAGACAGAGAGATACACTACAAAAAGAAAGCCTTAGTGACAAGCCCTAAAACAAGTAAGCTGTTATTTTCCCAACTTTAGAGGTTTTATTCTTTTAGTTTAATGCACCACCATTCTGCAGAAATGTGTTAAGTACGGTGTTCAGGTTTGCAATCATTGACAGCAGGTTGAAGAGTTACTGAGGCCTTGGAAATGGGCGGAGATGGGGTGGGGGACAGGGGAGATCCGTTCCCCCTACTTATAAGGCAAAAAAAGAAAAAAAATCAGATGCCAATCGCTTGAAGCTCCATTCGCTGATAAAATTGAACACAGCACAACGTAACCCAACACTCACTCCAGAGGCGCTGGTAAAGGAGGAGCAGGACCAGTAGAGCACAGACTGTGCACAGAAAAATCACACTCTATCTGCTGCGTACACCTGCGTACACCAGACGCGTATTTCTCTGCAGAAACAAGTGCTTCTGCTCAGCTGTGGAAAAAAAAAAGACATGTATTCATCTGTTTGATTGCCTGATGTTGACTGTTTAACATGTTTAGACTTGGTATTAAAATAAATAAAATGTATTAGATACTATAGACAACACTGTTTAATAGTTTAAAACTAAAGAGTAAACATTTGTTATGACTCAAAGTAAAACTGGCATGAAATTTCCCGCAACGTTTGGGCCCTTTTTAGCCACACTAAGTACCGTAATACTATATCAAAGGATGGCTTGCCGTAATTCAGCCTTGTTGTAGAATTGCAGGTGTGATGAGGTGGCCCTTCCCTCAGCATTAGCACGGAACGACCGGGTTTCGGAGGGCGGGGCCTACGCTATGCGCTTCTGTGGTAAATGAGTCTCTAAAGATATTTCGAATGTTCAACTATAATATATAATATTTTTACCCCAAATAAAAGAATACTAGCACCAATGCTACATAAAAAAACTGGGTTATTAGCTGTGAAGCTAATTTTGAATGTTAGCTATGAAGCTAATTGAAAAGCGAACAACTCAAACAATGCCACATTGTCTACAGCTGAAGGACATTCTTGAGGAAATATGCTTACTTATACAGGGATATTTGCTGGTTCACTGAGAGCTGGTATAAATCCTGGTAGAGGTTTAAGACGATCTGCGAATCCCCTGCGGTATTGTCCCAAGTTGGAAAAACAGTTGTCCTAGAAATGTTTGCCACACACTACCACACACTTCAGGAGTCGGTCGGGCACATCCCGTGCACACATAAAAAATATCCACAAGCTTTTCAGTGGCTCAGATGTGGGGAGGACGAAAAGATGTATGTCCTCTTGTAAACCCAAGTA
The DNA here is from genome assembly GCA_028564705.1 of Apricaphanius iberus. Taxonomy (NCBI): domain Eukaryota; kingdom Metazoa; phylum Chordata; class Actinopteri; order Cyprinodontiformes; family Aphaniidae; genus Apricaphanius; species Apricaphanius iberus. The sequence continues at coordinate 734,826 of JAPXFQ010001678.1, read as the reverse complement.
CAGTGCAGTTTGGATGCTGTCTGGACTCCATGCTGTTGGTTTGTTGTTTGCCTGTTACCATAGCTCTCCGCACCACGGAGTGAAGGATTTGCAGGGTGTAGTTCGGGGAAGGGGGTAATTGGCTGGAAATCAACACGTAATATGCCAAAACGTGTCTTCATATGCAGAACTGCCAAACAACCTGTTTCTGATTGCTAATTTCACGATGTAGGCAGACATAACCCGGAACAAAGGAAAGACTAAGACGTAGGCAGGCTGGGGGAACTAAAAGATATGATCAAAAGCCTCAAAAAATAAAAATGTCATGCCAGGTCCACTTTAAAGGAGACATATTCTGATAAAATCACTTTTTCTGGGATTTGGGGTGTTATTGTGCGTCTCTGGTGCATATACGTGCATACAAATCTGGGAAAAAACATCCATGCTGTTTTGAGGGAGATAGGGTTTTCTTAATTGATCCTGCATTCAGTCTCTGATTGAGCTTTTCAAAATCTGTCCGGCTTTCTACACAAGCCGGAATATTGGAATAACCAGCTCCTAGGAGCACTGTCTCCACCCACCAGGTATAGCAGTAAACAGCAGTTATCATTCAGATTAGGAAACACCATGTTGAAGCATCTCGCAAAATGCTCAGTTTTTGGCTGATCAAAAGAGCTCAAAACACTTCATCAGGTCCCAGTCGAAGAGGACAGAAGAGCGGCAATGTATTCTTTATGGTAAGATGCTGGCAGTAAGGGCGGGGAAGACGGGAGATCTGCCGCCGAACTGAGCTGCTGAAAACCGGGAAGAAGACAGGAGACCTGCAGCCGAACTGAGCTGCTGAAAACCGGGAAGACAGGAGATCTGCTGCAGAAGAGCGGCATAGGTTGGCTTAATTTTTTTTCTGGTAAGATGCTGGCGCGAAAGACTGAGGACCTGCCGCCTCAAACGGCTACTCAAACTCTGGGCGGAAGACGCCAGACGATCAGCCGATCTGAGCTACTACAACCCGGGGAAAGACTGAGGATATGCAGCTGCACGAAGCTCAAAGAGCAGGGTCTCCGCAGTTCTAAAGAGCTGGAGGCAACGGAGTGAGCTGGAAGGCTTTAGAGTCAGCGTCTCAGGAAGATATCGGAGTACAAGGTAAGCAGTTAAATATGTTCTTTTAACTTTAAATCATTTCTTGAATAACCATTCAGAAGAATCTTGCTGAATTCTCTGAGTATCGGGTTCTCAGGAGATTCCCTTCTTACAGTAGCAGATTCTTTTTCAAACATGTAAGGTTGAACTCATTTTTTTGTATTTTTTTTGTATGGCTGAATAATTTGTATGGCTGAACTACTGCAAAAGCCATGTTCGTAACTTTTGCACATATCGGTAACAGTCACTATGTGAGTGGTGGGCGTTAGCAAAGATTGTAGAAGCTTTGGACGTGGCCAAGTTAGCAGCAGCTCATGTAGTATGTAATGAGCAGCAGAAAACAGCACAAACAACATAGCATTAACAGCTAACTAACAGCACTAACAAAACTGAACATTTCATTTTTATTGTGGCCAGTCTAAGGCACACCGGTGCAATAATCATGCCGTCTAATCAGCATATTGATATAGCACACCTTTGAGGTGGGATGGATTATCTCAGCAAAGGAAAAGTGCTCACTATTAGAGATTTAGACAGATTTCTGAACAATATTTGAGAGTAATGGTTATTTTGTGTATGTAGAAAATGTTTCAGATCTTTGAGTTCATATTAAAAAATGGGAACAAAAAACAAGTGTTTATATTTTGGTTCAGTGTAATATGAAAACTTAGGCTAGACAATGGACACTCATTCATTCAGACAATGTTGTATAAGAATCCATTAACATGTTTTGTCCTAGTACAATGTCTTCTTTTCAATTAACTGCTTCTAGACCCACTGCGAGTGGACCTACCTTTTCTCTGATCTCCAGTGCTCTCTTGCAGAGAGGTTCTGCCTCCTTGTACTTTCCTCTCTTCCCATATAAGACAGCGAGGTTATTGAGGGTGGCAGCCACCTAACAAGAACCCATAAAACATTCATTACATTACAGTCTTTTTACATGACTGATCAAAATTCTCCATCAACACCAGTGAATGCAATTCAATCTCCAACACCACCTGTGTACTGCAAATTATTTGACGTTAATAGGCATCATAAATCATATACAATCAGAAAGTGATTGTGGTGACCTGTAATATGATCCAAATCAAATCAAGTTGGTTGAACTCTCACAAATTCACCCAAAGAGAGAGACTGCAGAGAAGCAACTATATTGTGTTGACCATTGGACAGAAGAATGAAATGAGTAAAAGGGGAGGTGACTGATAGTGTTGTTCCAACCTCTGTTTTTACTCTGTATATGACAATAAATGTATTCTATTTTGTGTGAGAGTTAGAGAGTATACACTGCATCTTGGTCCCTAACAAAGTAATTCTCTAACTTTTACACCTTATACAGTCACCAAGAAGAATTAGGCACTCAAGGCTTTGGATCTTTTTAAAACATGAATATTAAAATCATAAGCATTTTTTATCTTGACTTCTTTAACTTAATTGATGGAATCGATTACAAAGGGTGTAAACATGTAACATAATATCTGTTTGGTTGATTATCTACTTGTTGTACCAGTGCTTCTTGGCACTGAATCTTATAATGTGCCAAACAGCTTATTTTGTCATGGACTCTTCAGGGTTTATACTAGAAACCCAGGGTTAAATTTACTACCTCTAAAATGTGTTTTACTACCAACTTGACTTAAAGCACCAGCATTTTTATAGGTGGATATTCAGCACTGACCAATGCATTATAATAGGAATGTAAGAAAATATCAATATACCAATACATATCGATACCAAGGAAAACCTGGTCTGATCCGGAGTGATGGCATCTATCCCACTTTGGATGGAGCAGCTCTTTTTTCTAGGAATCTGGACATATGTTTTGTTCTTCAAAACACTGACAAACCACGGTCCAGACCAGGAAGCAGATTCATAGTTTGACCCACTTCTCTGCAGCTTCTGTACTGTTACGCACACAATACCCCACTGAGACACTGTCTTGCCCAAGGCCAAAATCAAATAGATTAAAATTTAACCTAACAAAAAGAAATTATGAAAATCTATCCCATTAAAATAAATACAACTGACTAAACGTGGAAATAGGGCAATTAGATGTGGTTTACTAAACATAAGATCCCTCTCCTCAAAGACTTAATTAGTAAATGACTTGACATGTGATAATAAAATTGATTTATTCTCACTGTGAGAAACCTGGCTGCAGCAGAAGGATTTTGTAATTATAAATGAGTCAACTCCTTCCAATTATGAAAATGTTCAAATTCCTAGAAGTACTGGGCAAGGAGGAGTAAATTTACAAATTTGTTGAAGACCATTTAATAGCTACAGTTCTTTTGAACATCTAACCCTTAATTTTCCTCATCCAAGCTGCAAAACATTAAAACAGCCTTTTGTTTGTGGCTTTGTATCGTCCTCCGGGTCCTTACTCTTGATTCTTTGACCAGAGCAAAGATTTTTTTGTCTGGTTTAATATTAAACAGTGATAACGTAATTGTATGAGGGGATTTCAATATTCATGTGGACACTGAAAGTGATAGCCTTTCTGCAGCCTTTAATATTATCTTCGACTTTAGAAGTTGTACTGACATAAGGCATTGAGTTTGAGGAAGTAAATGTCTTCCCACATAGCCCAGTCCTGAGCATTTTTTGACAACTTCCCAATTTCCTTTCCTTTACTTTCCCACATCTGAAAGAAAATTACAATAGAACTCTATCAGACAATGCTGTAACAAGTTTTAAAGAATCTGCTCCATTCTTGCTTCACTGTGTGTCTCAGAATGCCACAGTGGACGGCAGCAATTCCATCACAAACCCTTCAGAAATTGATGGTTTGGTTAAAAGCAATACTTTCTGACTGCGTCTGGCGTTAGACAGTGTAGCCCCCTTAAAAAACAGAAGGTAATCAACCATAGGAGGTTGAATCCCTGGTTTAATGCAAAGTTGCGTACTTTAAAGCAGAATACTAGGAAACTGGAGGGAAAATGGCCCTCTACACACTTATATGATTCCTATCTAACCTGGAAAAATAGTCTACATCTGTATAGAAACACCCTTCGACAAGCTAGAACAGCATATTTCTCGTCATTAATACAGGTAAACAAAAACAATCCTAGGTTTCTTTTTAGCACAGTTGCCAGCCTTACACAGAATCATGGGTCTGTTGTGCCAACTATTCTCCCCTTTTCTCTGGGATTCTTCATAAGTAAAATAAATTCTATTAAATATAAAATCATTGGCATTCTCCCAAACATTCTCTTTTAGTATATGAGGCAGTATCGGAGAGATCTGTAGAACAATGTTTATGTCTGTACCGTTTTGATTCAGTTGAATTTTCTGAATTATAACAAATATTAGCTTAATCTAAACCATCACCTTGTATGTTAGACCCAATATCAACAAAATTATTTAAGCAAGTGTTCCCTCTGGTTAATGGCCCTATTTTTAGAATCTATCTTTGACAAATGGATATGTACCACAGGAATTTAAGGTTGCAGTAATCAAACCTTTACTCAAGAAACCCTCCCTCGATCAAGATGACTTTGCTAATTACAGACCTATATCAAACCTTCCTTTCTTATCTAAAATTTTTGAAAAAATAGTTGCTAATCAAGTATTTGAGCATCTAAACAGCAACAACCTGTTTGAAGAATTTCAGTTAGGCTTTAGAGCTCATCGCAGCACTGAAACAGCTCTGGTGAAAGTTACTAATGGTATTCTAATGGCCTCAGATAGTAGATTTGTGACTGTTCTGGTCTTGTTGGATCTCAGTGCTGCTTTTGACACAGCTGATCATAATATTCTCTTAGAAAGGCTTGAACATGTTTCAGGGATGAAGGGAACCGCACTAGGCTGGTTTAAATCATATCTGTCCGACAGATTCTTGTTTGTTCATGTTAATGATAAATCTTCTTCACACCCAAGGGTTACTTGTGGAGTACCACAGGGTTTTGTGCTTAGACTGATACTCTTTACTATATATAGGCTTCGAACTGGTAAATTATTAGACAGCATGGTATGAATTTCCACAGTTATACTGATGATACACAACTATATTTATCAATAAATCCTGATGAATCGAATTAGCTAGGTAGTTTACAGGCATGTCTTGAAGACATAAAAACCTGGATGATTCTGAATTTTCAGCTTTTTAATTCAGACAAGAAAGAAGTTGTTGTCTTTGGACCAGAAGCTTTAAAACGGAAACTGCTAAACAAATCACTTTACTGGATGGCATTTAATTGGCCTCTAGTAATAGTGTAAAGAACCACAGTGTAATTTTTTATCAAGACATGATATTTGGCTTCCATATTAAACAGGTTTCCAAGATTTCCTTCCAACTCCGGAATATTGATAAAATTATTAACATCCTTCAGTTGATCCAAAATGCTGCAGCAAGAGTTCTGATGAATATTAAAAAGAGAGATCACATTTGACCTATTTTAGGTTCTCGCCATTGGCTCCCTGTTAAATCTAGAATATAGTTTAATATCCTCTTCCTTACGTAGAAAGCCCTTAATAATCAAGCTCCATCGTACATCAGAGATCTGATTGTTCCATGTGCTCCAAACAGAGGACTTCGCTCTCAGACTGCTGGTCCACTTGTAGTTCCTAGGATTTCTAAAAGTAGAATGGGAGGCAGGTCTTTTAGTCACCTGGCTCCTCTCCTGTGGAACCAACTCCCAGTCTTAGTCCGTGAGCCAGACACTATCTATTTTTAAGACTAGGCTTAAAACCTTCCTTTTTGGTAAAGCCTACATTTAGAATGGCTTAGGTTATCCGGAGTTATCTTTGTAGTTATGCTGCTATAGGCTTAGACTGTTGGAGGACAGACTGATCATTTTTCTTCACTTTTCTACTTTCCTCTTTTACTACTCTTCAGATGTATTTTTTCTGCTGTTATTGTGATTGTTAACCTCTTTTTCTCTCAGTGTTTTTTTCTCCATAGAAGCTCCACTATCCTGCTATCCTGCTCAGCTGCAGCGCCTGCTGGATGGGGAGCATCGGTTCCAATGATGCTCCCACTGACCGAGCATCTTCCATGTCCTGCTGTTAATTTGTTTTATTTTCTTTAAAATTCTCCTTCACTGAAAATCTTGAAAAACTGAGTTTTATTTGATTCAAATCAGTCACTCTGTGTTCTAAAAGCATGCTGGAAATTAAAATTTTATACACACTCCCTGAATCAGTTACATAAAGAAAAGAAACCAGAAAATGCCTGTGTTTGAAAAAGCCTAACAACCACATTTCACAATGCCTACCTAGCTTCGGACCACCCACGGGAATGTTGTTTTTGGCAAAGTGAAAGTCGAGCCTCTTGCAGCTGCTAGAGGCTACAGACCTTACAGTACTGGCTTTGCCTCGAGGTTGAACTTAAAAGAAGGATCTGTACCATGACAACCATGGAACACCAGCTTCCAGGCTGTAAGTAGTTTTTGACTTTTCATCCAGTGTTTTACTTTTCAAGTATTGTGTTAGAACTTGTCATGACAATTAAATGTACCAGCTCGGCTAACAGCTAATATCTGTGACCACATCTACCCAGAGATGTTGTTTTTTTAACTTTTAACCTAATCTTCAAACATAACAGACGGTTTGAACGATGAATTAAAATATCAGCAACTGAATCCGCCGCTCGTTAAATCTTACGGTCTATGTAGCCGCCGTGATTTAATAAAATCAATAAAATTTAATTTTATAAAAACACCAGTGAAGGAGAACTTTAATGTATAAAGCACTCTTACATCAGCTCTTTTGTTCTTTTTGTGTGTCTTCTCAAACCCCCAGACGGTTGTGGCAGATAACATCTTGTACTGAGCCAGGTTTTGCCAGAGGTTTCTTCCTGTTAAAGGAGAGTTTTTCCTCTCCACTGTTGCTACATGATTGCTCAGTATGAGGGACTGCTGAGGAATTGCTGTGATTGGAGTCTGCATGAGTCTGCCGGGCACAACCTCACGTCTATGACTCAATGCATTTTTCTGGGATTCCTTACATAGGAAACTTTTAACCGATTGGAATGTTTGTATGACTAAATTGAAATGACTTTTCTTGTGACGTCCGCTGTGAATCGACGCTAAATAAATAAAAGTCAATCAGATTGAATATATCGCAATATTTTATGTCACGATATTGTATCGATAGTCAAAAGGAAAGTATATATATATATTTTTTTCAAGAATTTGTATTGAACCATTGATAATGACAGTTATTTTTGCCATAAAATTAAAAGTATAACTGCTGGTTATTGGCTGTTTTCACCTCCTTCGTTCCAGTGGATCAACTAGATCCAATAATAAAACTGGTTGTGTTATGTAGGAAACAGGTTGGACTGTTTAGCATACTGTGACAGATTTTCTAAAGTTAAATTCAGTTTTAAAAATCACAATATATTGTCTTGCTCATATTATCGTAATATATCACATCGTCCCCTTTATATTGTCATACATATTGTATTGCCAGATTCTTGGCAACACACATCCCTAATGGCAACAGACACATTTTTACAAAGGGATACAATATCCTTTTAAAAAGGCATGTTTCTGTCTGAACAGTGCTACTTTCACTATGTAGATGGGGTGAAGCGCAACATGCCCTATTGTGTTATTTACCCAGGAGAATAGTACTTACAACTCTGAATCACAGCTTCTAAAAAAACAGCATGACTACCAGTGAACATGGTAAGACATGCTGGGGCAGAAGACTGGGCTTTGACTGACATTTTGACAGTTGTGCTGTGGCCGTGACGCAGACAAAAAGCTAAAGATTCTAAGTAAATGTTAAAAAAAGGGGAAAAAAGGCTATCCTGTTAAATTGTGTTAACGCCTGCTACTTCAACTCGCTACAGAGGCATGTACCAGACTCCATTACTTTTGGGGAGTATAAAAAAAATAATCTACATTTAGTCCTTATGCTCACTTGAGCACCTTGTTCCCAAAACATGAGTCAGAACAGCACTACTTTCACTATGTAGACGGGGTGAAGCGCAACATGCCCTATTGTGTTATCGAGCCAGGAGAACAGTACTTACAACTCTGAATCACAGCTTTTAAAAAAACAGCATGACTACCAGTGAACATGGTAGGACATGCTAGGGCAAAAGACTGGGCTATGACTGACATTTTGACAGTTGTGCTGTGGCCGTGACGCAGACAAAAAGCTAAAGATTCTAACTGAATACTAAAAAAAAAGGGGGAAAAAAGGCTATCCTGTTAAATTTTGTTAACGCCTGATACTTCAACTCACTACAGAGGCATGGCCAAGACTTCATTACTTTTGGGGAGTATAAAAAAAAAATCTACATTTACTTCTTATGCTCACTTGAGCACCTGGTTTCCAAAACATGAGTCTGGTTTCTTTTTTCCATTCGCAATCAAGTCATTTTACCTCAAAAAGGGGTTTCTTAGACCATCAGGGGGGTAAAAAATGTTTTCAGTAACATCCAGTAAGATGACGAGTATTACCAAGCAGTTAACACCAGGCAGATATACTTACAGCTGGATGGTCTCTGCCAAGAGTCTTCTCTCTGATGGCGAGAGCATCATTTAGTAGGTTGGCTGCTTCCTTGTATTTGTTCTGATCCCTTAAAAATAAATAAAAAGATTGAAACACAGTTTATGCTTTTCCGTCTGTGGAGGTAAAAAAGACATGCAGCACCATTATCCCTTAACACAAGGACTCTCCAACAGGCACCCTATGATAGACTAAGTAGAGCCCAATTTTTGTAAATTCTGTTAAACTCCAAAGAGAGTGCACATTTGTGATTGGTCAGGCTAATATCAGCCCAAGATAATTTCCCCAGAACAGTGCTCTATAGTTGATGTAATTAGTAGTCAGTTTAGCTTTTGGGCACTACATGCTTTGTATTGTAAGCCAAGCTTATCAAATCTGGTCTTTTGGCAAATTTGAACAACAGGAGTTGTAGAGACCAACTAAACAGGCCAATTTTTTTGTTTATGTGCATTTTTACAGTTTTCAAAGAGCTGTACTTCTATCAAAAAGCTTTCTGGCTTGATCACGATATATAAACACTATCGTTTGAAAACTGGGAGAACTTTAGAGAGAAACTTAAAATCTGTATTGATGCAAAATAGAAGTTATTTAAAGCCCCTTTTAGATATTTGAAATAAGTTAGTTTGATTCACCAGTGTCCTGGCCAACAAATCCGCATTTGTCCCTATTTCTAAAGCCGACCCTTCACTCAGGAAAAAGTTTACCGCTTCCAAAAGTCTGGAGGCATGAGATTATGTTTTTTCAAGGAGAGTTAGGCTGATCTCTTTGAAACAGAAAGCCATGTTTGTCCTAAAAGTAGAGGTCAGACAAGCAGAAACACCCGGATTCGCATCAACTGTGGGAGAGTGCCAAACGGCGAAATCCTCAACGCGACTGCAACATAAGAATTTATCGTTTTTAACGAATTTATTCTTTGTAAGTACTCATCGATGATATATAGCGCACAGGATTTTAAAATACGCAAAACTCATGTTTTTTACATAAACATTATCTCATAAGAAATACATGATCACAAAAACTTACCATGACCAACATGAGCCTCACAAACTCTGCGGGAATCCAGACTTTCTTTTGAGCATCTAGGTTTAATTTCCAGGTTGCCTGCAGTCTCTTTCGTTTTTTGAAAAAAACTTTTTATAAGGCCTCCAGCGGGCTTCACAGTCGACCACACAGCAGGGGTGGATCATCTAACTCCACCAGATGTGCAAAATAATCAAATTACAGGTAAAATACGCTGTTTCCTGCCACCCACTACCACGATGCATTGCGAGAAAACATAGACATTGACGTCACAAAAAGATCCTCCAGTAAGTGTGTACTTGGGTGTAAACTTACTGTCGAACAAGCATAAAAAAGGCTCGAAACTTAAATACTAGGAATGTATCGGCCGTCCGATATTATCGGCCGATATGGGGGTCAGTGTCATTATCGGCTATCGGTACAAAATTGGCCGATTTCTTTTTTTCTTTTTTTTATGCGCAACTTATTCAGAAGATGGCACCAGATTTCCTCAGGTCATTTTGCTTGTCCTTTCCTTGGGGGCAAAGCTGCCAGCTCAGTATGACCATGGTGGAGAGAGCAGCAGAGGTGAGTCAAAGGAAGTCAAAGTATATTTGTTGTCAATATTAAGCTTAACTGGGAAATAAGCAATGACACAAATGTGTTTCCCTCTATTCCATCTTGCATAAGCTTTGGGTGTGCCTCGTGGCCACGGAACTCCTTAACTGTATTAAACAAAGGCTGTACTGGCTGCATACCATTAGTTACAGAGTGCACACTTTAATGACTCCATTTAGTCATACAGTACAGTGCAGCAAGATAACAATGAGACTGAAGCAGCCTATTATATAAAAAATATCCGTGTTGGTTTTGTGAAGTCTTTGTGACAGCAGTAAAAATTTATCACCTGGAGCCTAAGTCAAGCCCTTCTACTTCCGGTCCATTTTTCCCCAAATGCCAAAAAAAAAAGAATGAGAGTCAATGGAGCGATTAAAGTTATTTTCTGATCCAGTTTGAAATGCACCATGGATCGAACATATGATGTCCGTGAATTTTAAGAACAAATTTTTAGGCAGAGAAAACGCTGATTTTCGACCGGAGGTAAAAGTTACTTTAGGTTTTGTGTAAAAACGCTTAGCAGACTACAACTACAGAAGAAGAAGGAGAGTGATGGCCATAGCCTCCAGGACGAAGAAACTGGTATTAAACACTGAGAAAACCTCTTTAAATCTGATCATGTGGAAAGTAGCAGCTATGTCGGGGGTAAAGCAGTCGGTAGAGTGAGAGCCCGTATGGAGGAGAAGCTCTAGAAGCTCTAGGTGAGTGTTTTACATGCTATAGCTAGTGCTAACTACCATTAGCAAAATTACGTCATATATGCGACTTCTGACTTCTGATTTGTAGGCATTTTAAATGCAAATTTTTACAGTCAAATAAATCCCAAATCACTGGACACAGTCGAAACGTACATAGTTAGTCATCATTTAAATCGAAGTACAACATATTTCTGATTCATAACGTAAGACAAAGCGGACCAGAGAAAACCTTTTATTCCATTGACTTCCATTCATTATTTTTCGGTTTGGGGACCCATGGGCCAACCGTAAGGGGAGGAAACTTAGACTCCCCATAGCGAGTTTGTAACTATTTTTAAATCTACTGTGTGTCTTATAAGTACCGTAACTTGACAGTTTGCGAAGCTTGAGAAGAAAAGAAGTCGGGGAGAGCCCTACAATGGTGTTTTAAATAAATACTTTCGGCACCCTCTGTCGGGTCTATGCATGCACCTGCATTAAGTCACCCACCCAGTGTTGTCAGATTTGGCGAATTTTTCGCTGTTTCTAGCGACCTCCATGACGACTTAGCTAGGTCTCCTAGTAGCTAGGAGACAGGTTAATGTTAGTAGCTATGCTGCTTTAGGATAGGCTGTTGGAGGACATTATTAGAGTCATTTCCTACTTTCTCTCCTACTTCTCCCCAACTGCATGATGTGTTGTCAATTCAAGCGCTAACCTGTTTTCTCTTAGTCTCTTCCTACAGTAGCTGCTCCTGACCTGCCCTGCTTGACGACCCTGACTAAGATGGCATTCCAGTGGAGAAAGGTTATCCACGTCCTGCTACCAACCTCTGCTTCTGCATCAGTTCTGTTGCTCTTTCTGTGTCTCTGCTGCCTTCTCCAAACCCAGACGGTCTCGGCAGATGACCGCTTATGCTGAACCTGGTTCTGCTGGAGGTTTCTTCCTGTTAAAAGGGAGTTTTTCCTTGCTCAGTGTGAGAGATTGCTGAGAAGTCACGACGCAATCTTCTGTGGTTCTCTAATTGCTAAAATAAACATTGTATTGTAATAACTCTTCTTGTAAAGTGCCTTGAGATGACATCTGTTATGTAATGGCGCTATATAAATAAACTGAATTGAATTGACCTTTTTATATAAAAAGCCCCTAGCACAACAAATACAGCGACATTTCTGACCACTCATAGCTACTTTATACGTCGCTGGTATTCCCTGCAGATAAAACACTCGGTTTGTTCGTTGTCGCAGAGCTTGTCTGCAATAAGCTGCATGCACACCTGGTGCAGCAATGATGGAAATGTATGGTGAGTTCAAGAACGTACAACTTCTACCAAAACAACAAAAAATAATACCATAAAGCTTACATTTCTGTTTAATGGGGCTTTTCGAGCAAGGCTCTAAATATATGCCCTACTTATTTTACAAGGTACTAAAGGAAACCCAAGCAAAAGCTATATTTTCTCTATTTCGTCTTATTAAGAGATCTCAACATGTTTTTTTTTTTTCAAAGCTAGAAATTTTGTTCTTGGATGTCCATTTGCACCTAATAATTGAACATTGCCCTCAGTAGCAACATTGGTTGTTCCACATCGCATCGTTGCTGTGTGTATTCAGTGGTCTTAATTTAGTAGCCTAATTGATTAGTTTATTTAATTAATTTAATTTAAATTATTGATTATCTTTTGCAACTTCATAGTAAGAAAGTAAAGTGACATTTAAACATTAAGTAGTAGTCAATAATTGCAACTTTTCAAGCCTAATTGAGTAAAAAATAAAAACAAAGATACACAGGAAAAATTAACACTATACTGATTATTTATCTTTTGATACATTTACAAAGTAACTTTTTTTGTTTTTTCCGGAGGGGAATTTATCGGCCTTTATATCGGCTATCGGCCTTCGCTACTGGTTTATATTGGTATCGGACCCCAAAAATCCATATCGGTTGGGCCCTAATAAATACACAAAGCAGTATTATATATTGTTTTCTTTAACAATGTACCGACTCAAAACCCTGAGGTGACAATTTAGGATTCATTCAAGGGACATTCAAAAACAATCCAGGAAAATGGAGGTGAAATTCTTTTCTTCTTTTTCTCTTGGGAAAGTAATTTACACCCATTTGGTAGGTCACTTTTGTTGGTGTAAAGGTGTGAGGGATCAAACACTAACATTTCTGAGAATCCAGCCTAAAGGTTTCAAATAGTAGCAAAACGAGTGTAACAAAAAGTGTGCCCATTCTTCCCATTTTCTCTCTTGTAAAAAGAGAAAGGTATTTGTGAAGGTATGAAGGGAGCTTAAAAAACCTTAACTTCCTTTTGGAGGCCTCTCAGGAATTCTTACACTTCTGAATTTTGAAGGCTTGGGGTAAAGGTGTAAAAGGTCTGTGAACCTCTGCAGCAAACAAGCAACATTTATTTTAAAATACAGGGTGCTAAAAAAAGTATCTTTACAATTAAAAAAAGTATTACAAAGGTGGATGATTAGATTCATCAGATTAATTTTATTGTAATCAGTGCTTGTCAAAATTTGAAATAACACTGAAATCGTGTATTTCAGGTATCCTGTTGGTGTAAGAGGTACTGTTAAATGAAATATATGGAGACAGGGGCAGTGTTGGATGAAGGGAGGAGTGAGCACCCACAAACATCTGTAAAAAACCTAGACTGTGTTTGAACATGGTAGTGCTGTCTGGCAGCATGGATTTTGTGGGAGAACCAGCAAGGGGTTTTCTTGCATGATCAATGTTTTCCTCAGATGTTCTTGTTGACTCACTCCTCGCTTTATCCAACACTGTCCCAGTCTGCCGATCCAATTTTGTCTCAGTAAACCATGATAGACATTGAGCTTCCTCTAGAGGCGCAGTTGTTTTTTAAGGTTTCATTTAACAGCATGTCCTTCACCAACAGGATACCTGAAACACACAATTTCAATGTGATTACAAACTCCAACAATCCCTGATTACAATAAAAAAATGGATAGGCCTTTGAAGATATCAACAGTCTCTATACATTTTTTTCAATTTTAAAGACTCTTTATAGGCACCCTGTATATGCAGAGATAAAATGTTAAAATATGATACTTTTTCGAAACATGTAATTAAAGATAATTCTGATCACTTATAGTTATTGCATATTTACAAGCAGAAGTCACTTACCTATAAACAAGCGCCAAGATGTTAAGCATAGTGGCTACATCTGGATGGTCATGTCCAGAGGTCTTCTCCAGGTCCTCCAGAGCTTGTTTACAGAGGGGCACTGCCACCTCGTACCTGCCCTGAGAAGCATACTGGATTACCAGGTTATGAAGGGTCCTAAGACGAGCTGGGATCTCATACCCTCCCTGCTGGGCAGCTGTTGCTGCAGCGCTACCGTGGGCTTGCTGCACTAAACACACAAAGAAAACAAAGATATTGCTGGAATAGAAAACAACAAAAACAAAATTGTCCATCTCTTTTCAGTATTATTGTTGTGCATCATAGAGGTGTTCACAAGTAAGGATTTACAGATTACATCAGAAATGTTGAATCCTTCTATAGTTGGCTGATGGTCGAATGATCTATGTGGACAGCTGCACACCAAAAAGAGTTATGGGAAATGTGTTCATGTCATTTGTAGAAGATCTCCGTTTTAAATTATAGTTTGTGTTCCAAATGTAGTAATGTTCTTTAGTTATCCTTTGAGTTATGTTGTCGTCAGTGTTTGGTGGTGTTTTTCCGTGCACCATCTTAGAGACGGGAATGGCCTGTCTGACGGACAGTTACATTGTCATGCATATCTGTCTACTCACACAGGAGTAGCTGAGGAAATTGCCTCCTAGTGGTAGAGTGGCATAAAGGAAGAGAGTATTGCAACTACAATTCTCTTTTCAGTGACTTGGTACAGTCACAGTGGTAATGAAACTATAGTTTTTTTTTACATTTGACTTAATAGGTCTGTCATGTTGGAAGCTTGTATATTACTAATAATTCTGCGGGCAATTAGACATTGAGCATCCCCATAATGCCAAAATGGAATGATGCTCGTTTCATCTGCGAGGATTCGACTTTGAGATTGGTGGTCGAATCAGGCTCCGCCTATCAATGCATCAAATCTTCGACTTCTTTAGTGCATTACTATCACTTAGTTTAAAAAGAACAAGCTGGAACTGTAAATTTCATATTTAAAAGGGGCATATTATGCCAATTTCTCTTTCATCCTTTTGTGTTGTCATTTGGGTTTCTGCTGCCTCTACAAACACTCCAACCATGAATAAAATAATCCATCCATTTTTATTTTTTTGGGGGGGGGCACATTTTTGCTGTCAGAAATCTACAGAGCCTCTAAGGTACGGTGCCCCTGAAGTGCAAACCACATCAACAAATCACTACAAATTAAAACAAATTGAAAAACTTGACAACAAATCAAAAATTTCAACAAATTACTAAACACTACAAAAAAATTACAATAGATCAGTAAACATTTTGGGAATTTGAAAAACAGAACAAAAAATTGAAAAACACAAATTAAACATTTCAACAAATTACTACACACTACAAACATTTTTTTTAAAAACCATTACAATAAATCTAACATTTCAACAAATGAGAAAGACGCACAGAGCTGCACAATGGCGGAGAGACCGTACTACTTAATACCGTACTACTTAATACTTTTAAGTTTTAAATCTACTAAGGTTTGACCATAAAACTAGTGAGAAATGTTAATTTATGTCTGGAAAAAAATTAAAAGAGTGTGTGGAGAGGGGCTTTACAGCCTTGAAAAATTATTTTTAAAATTGAAGAGGACTACTTTGCAGACTTCACCTGTTGCGGGTTATTTTTAGAACCCTTGTAATAAATGAGGGACCATTGTAAATGAAATTTAATGGGTCTGTTTTTTTTACTGCGGGTAAGCAGCAAGGAACAAAATATTCATGTAATATTTTTTGCTTGTTTAAGACTCCCGAAGATAATATGTTGACATACTGGATTTGTTTAGAGAGCATACCAGAATTCTCCATATCTCCTTCTAGGACGCAGGAATGGAGAACCAGGGAGTGTACAACATTCCCATCAAAATTGGAAAAAAATCCAAAAGAAAAATAACTTGATCCATTAGTGAAAGTATGGATGGATAGATAGTGACATCATTGCGTCATCAGCGCAACTTTGGGAAAAATCCCCCCCTGCTGCCTCCACCAAAAAAATATATGAAAATTTTCCTCTTTGGGACCCTTAAACAAAACATAACAAGTTATGTCCGCTCGCATTAAATAAACTTCCTACCAGAGCCATGAAATTTGATTAGTTTTTTTTTCCATCTGAAGCAACTTTATGGAGATTAACCACAGGTAGCTATCATTCTTTTCTGAGATTATTCACAGAAACAAGAATAATGCCAGAACATTATTTGCTACAGTGGAGAGACTAACTACTCCTCCAGTAACAGTACCCCCTGAACTAAACTCCACCAGGGCCTGTAATGATTTTGCCAGCTTCTTTACTGAAAAGATCTTGAACATCAGCAGATCAATCATTACATCAGTTCCAACCCCAATACCAACATTGAGCCCAATTCACACCCATGCAGAAAAAATGACCCACTTCCAAACAATAAATCAAACAAGCTTTGATGAAATTATTGACAAACTAAGCTCTGCCACCTGCTGCTTAGATATCTTACCAACAAATTTTCTAAAAAAGGTCCTCCCAGCCATCTGATTAAAATAGTTAATGGATCCCTCCTATCAGGTGTTTTCCCCAAAGACTTAAAAACAGCAGTTATCAAACCAATACTAAAGAAGAACCTAGACAGCAAGTTGAAGCAAAACTACAGACAAATCTGTAATCTCACATTAATCAGTAAAATTATTGAAAACGTTGTGTTCCAACAATTAAATACCTTCCTAGCAATGAACAACCGCTTTGATATCTAACCAAAAAAAAACCAATTGGTTTCTAATTCGCACAAGACTCTTTGTGGTGCGCACCAGTTACTAACTCATGCGCACAAGATACTTTCTTATACTCACCAGTTACTATCTCGTGCATACAAGATAATTTTTGGTGCGCAACAGTTAGTAACTGATGCGCACCAGACAGTTTATGTTGCGTAAATAAGGGCGTTAGTTTGTTTTCAAAATTGCTAGGGACAAGAGCCATAAACTTAACAGTAGTTTGAAGAATGTAGAGGACAATTATTATTGTAGGACCCAAAACTAAATATATTATGTGTATCAAGTGATCATTAACTTTCCTATTTCCAAAAATAATTTATTTTGTTTTACTCAGATTCATTGAAAGTTTGTTTAGATCAAACCATTTTTTTTAGAAATGTGAGCTCGTCTTCTACTGTAGAAAGGAGTTGTTGCGGATCCTTTCCAGAGCAGTACAGGGTAGTATCATCCGCATATAATAAACATTTTACGTTTTTCAAAACTTCACATACATCATTAATGTACATTATAAACAATTTCGGAGCCAAAATAGAGCCTTGTGGAGCTCCATGTGTGATAAGTTTTTGTTCAGAGTCGACATTGTGCATATGTACATATTGGTATCTGTTGCTAAGATAACTTTCTAGCCAGGTATATGCAGGACCACTGACACCAAACATTTCAATCTTTTTTTAAAAGCCTTGTATGGTCTATGGTGTCAAAGGCCTTGCTCAGATCGATAAAAACACCCACTGCATATTCACTATATTCAATTGCTGTAGCCAGGTCTTCCACAAGAGCCATGATTGCAGTTGTAGTCGATCGGTTTGATCCATATTGATGTTCACTTAACAAATTGTATTCGTCAACAAAATTGTCAAGCCGAATTACAAATAACTTTTCCAAAATCTTGGAGAATTGCGGCAGAAGCGAGATAGGTCTGTAGTTGTTGAATATATGTTTATTTCCATTTTTATATATTTGAACTACTTTTGCAGTTTTAATTTCTCTTGGGAAGGTGCCAGTATGAAAGGACTGATTGCAAATGAACGTAGATGGTTGTACCACATAATGAAAAATTTATTTTACCATCATCATATCAATGTTAAAACAATCTGTTGGCCTTTTATTCTTCTTTTTTTTTTACAATACTCATTATTTCATTTACCTCAACCTCTCTTATGAAAAATGAGTTTAGACTTTGTTTTGAACTATTACAATTCAATCTTTGTGTCTTTAGGTGCTAAGATTTTGTTTACTAATGTAGGTCCAACATTAGTGAAAAAGATATTTAGGGTATTTGCAATTTCCTTCTTATTTTCTATGATTTTGTTTTCATTGACAAAAAAATGGGGCAGATTAAAAGTTTTCTTGCCCTTCTAAATTATTAGTTAGTATTTTCCAAGTATTTTCCAAGTCCCTTGAGTATCATTTCTGTGTTGTTCCAATAATTTATGGTAATAGTTCCTCTTATTAGATCGAATTATTTATGTATAATTTATACAGAAGATTTTTCTTTATACATGCTTTGACAATGCCATTTGTAAACCATGGCTTATCGGCTACTGCTTGATGGTTGACATTGCACATTTTAAGAGGACAATGCTTGTCATACAGTCTTGTGAAAATTGACAGAAAGGTATTATAAGCCATGTCAGGGTCTAAAGAGGCATGGTCTGGGCCAAAAGATCCCATTTAAGGCCAGCAATAGCTTCTGGCGATCTTTGTCTCACTAACTTATGACTAAATGTTTCAGATATTTTAGCTTTACACAAAATTCCATGAAAAATTCCAAAAATGGGAAGATGATCGCTGATATCATTTATAAGTAATCCAGCCGTAATTTTGTTCCCAATTCTATTTGTAAATATATTATCTATTAGTGTAGCCGTGTCAACTGTTATTCTGGTTGGTTTAAGGATAAGAGGGAAAAGACTATTACTATACATTGTTGTGATAAAGTCTGTTGTTTTAGTGCTATTGTCTATATTTAATAGGTTTATATTAAAATCTCCACAAACAATGTGCATCTTATCAGAATCACTAAACAAACCATCTAATTTCTGAATGAATGTATCCAGGCACGATCCGGGTGTTCTATACAGGCAACTAACAGTTATTTTTTTGGATTCCACAGTAATAATTTCAACAGTTAAGCATTCCAAAATACCATCGATGGTAATAGACTTGCTGTGAACCACCTTAGTTCTGAGATCAGTGTCCACGTACATAGCAACCCCCCCACCTTTCTTATTTTTTCTGTTCAACATAAATAGTTCATATCCCTCCAATTCTACATCAATACCTTTCCCATCCTCTAACCAAGTCTCAGACACGGCAACAACACTGAATTCCTTGAACTGACTCAAGTAGTCCTTTATTTTTTCGTAATTTTTGTATAGACTCCGACTATTAAAGTGAATTATTGAGAGTGCATCATCAGTTTTAACGTCTTTAAACTGTTCATCGGTATAATATTTACAATCATTTGCATTGATGTTAAAGAAATGTTTATTGGGGTCTATGTCACTCCAAAAATCATTACCTCTGTGGTCCAAATGATCATGTTAATTAAGTGTCATATGGTTGTATTCTAAAGGTAAGTCACTAAAATGATAGTTTACAGAATCAAATTCATGAGTCTCAATATTACTAAATGATTCAATTAATTAATCTTCACTAGTCAATTTTCTTTTTATAATAGTAACCACTCATTACCCACAACTGTATAGATGCATGCACATGCTTGCCCTGCATACATACACAGACACACACACACACACACACACACACGCACGCACGCACACACACACACACACACACACACACACACACACACACACACACACACACACACACATAAACATACACATTTTCATACGCAAGGCAATCCACACACACACAACGAAACTGCAACTCATAAATAAAAATAGAAGAGAATGTGTAGCCTGCACTGCACATTCCCAGTCCAGTAGATTTGTATTATCCGTGTCTTTTTGGTCCATATAGTTTTTGAGTCATCTCCACAGTATCTCCAATCCAGTAACTGTCATTTGGTCCATGATTGTCCATATATTTTTTTCTATATAGTGTACAATTCTTCTCAATGATATCTCCAGTCCAGTAGCAGTATACACAACATAGTCACAGATCATAGCAATCTATTCCCAGGTTGTTTGATTTCTAAATCTTCCAACAGCGTCATTGTAATCCAGTTTAGTCCAGTCAGAAAGCTAGCATTGTTTTTTATATTCATCAAGGTCTGTAAGCTCCCTTACCAGTACAACTTTTGCTTGCTCCGGCATAGCTCCTTTGAGTTGAATGAAGACCTTGCAATTCCTAGTTCATGTTGCTTTTATCTTGTTTTTCTTCCTTAGGTTCCGGGCTTCCCTCGCAATCCCAGCATTTTTACTTGTGAGATGTTTGTTTAAATAAACCAAAGAGCCTTTCAGCTTTCTTCCTTGGCGCAGAAGTTCAGTTTTGAACTTTGTGTTCGCAGATCGCAGGATAATGGTTGCTGGCTTAGCTTTGTCCTTACTCGGAAGAGTATGGCACGCTTCAATGTTTTTTGCGTCCAGCTAAATATCCTTTCTGCAAAGAATAACACGATTTGTCTTTCCAGCGTTAGCTGGTCAGCTGGTTCCGCATCCTTGCTAACATTTCTTCCATGCGCTGCAGCTCTGGCATAAGAACGAGGTTTTACGCTCAGACCTGTGGTTATAACATCTTCAATCTGTATATTGCTCCAAGTTCTCAATCCTTATTTCTAGATCCTTAATTGTTTTATCTTTTTCGTGAATGACATCCTTAAGTTGCTTCACCTTGTCAACAAGTTGCATCAACTTAGTCAGCTGTTGGGTACTTTAGGAAACTCTCCAGTCATGTAATTTATCGACTTACGCATCTCTTCCATCTCATTCTCCATCTGTGTTGTTCTCGTTGACGGCATTGTCCACTTTCGTGTGTTTATTTGGTTACCTTACTTATTTAAAAGCAGGAAAACTTAATTTTTTACACTAACAAAAGTTCACCAAACAAAAGTTCAGCGATCACACAGGGCGTCGCCATCTTGATTTCTTTTTTTCTTTTTTCTTTTAAACAATCAGAGTGGATGGACTGCAAGAACATGGTGCTGGTTTTTGGCCGGAGGCTTCAACGAGACAAGAATCGGGACGGTGAGTGTGAAGCGTCCTTGTTTGCCCCCGGCGGCTTTCCGAAAATGTCGCCTCAGTCAGTTTGTTATTTCAGCCAAAGGAAACAGTGCAGAACAGAGACCGCTCCATTTGGTGCCCTTGTTAACCTATGGTGCAGTTTACATTAGAACCGGAGCACCGTGGTCTTCTGCAGCCAGATCATGCTGTGAAGCCTTTGTTTCGGCGTCTGGTCAATATTTTGTTTTGGGTGCTGCGAGCGATCCGCGTTTATTCTGGCGGGAAATCACACATGAGACAATCCTGTCAATTGTAACAATGAAGGCAATTTTTCAAAATAAAATACAGCCATAGACAAGTGTGATCATATTTGTGGATCTAATAGACTATAGAGGTGATACAAGGTGCCACAAAGTTCAATATTGGGATCATTAGTGTTTAATATAAATGATTTTGCTACAGTATCTAAATCTACACTTCCATTGCTTTTTGCAGATGACACAAATCATTTCAAATAGAATTATGACCACTCTTATAAATTAAATAAATGACCTTTTAATTATTGTAAAAGGTTTAAAGAAAACAAATTGATGTAAAAAGAAATCTAACTATATGTAATTTGTTGGAAATAAAACATAACAGTGTTCAATTAAAATTCATATTATAATGAAGAAATCAGATTAGATTATTAGATTTCATACTACAAAGCTTCAGAATGCAGATATTGACCTTGTGGAATCCTCTGTATATGTTTCTTTATAAGCCCATTCAGGGGTCTACCACTTCTGTACACATACATTTATGTAACTTCAAGTATATTTTATAAATGACGTAGATTAACAGATTAACATTAATAGATAAAATTAAAACAGTAATTAAAATTTAAAGGAATACCTGAAGTTGAAATTCTGCTCGTTTCAGAACCATTAGCAATTTCTCCTCATGACAGTGTAAGTAAATTTAATAAAACATAAATGGAAAAGCAATCAAGCGTTACACATAAGGGATAATGCCCGACAAGGTCACATCAATATCCCACAGCTTGTTGGAATGGCAGATGGCAAACTTTTAGTCGAGACCTTTAACAGGCATCAGCATCCGACTCCCACAGATAGAGTCATCAGTACTTCAGGTACTTGCGAAAACTCTCACATTGTGCATATACAAAAACAACATGTATGTGAAAGTTTTTTTTATGATAATTTACTTTGCCATGTTTAAAATATATTATGTGCTCATTGTGTTACAGCTTTAACACCAAGAGACCAGGTTTGGCGCTTTCAAAAGCTAACTGTAATGCACAACCTGTAGAACATCAGCTACTGATGTTAGAGCGACTGGGGCTCAGGGGGTTTAGAGGTTTGCCTTGCAATCGAACAGTTGCTGGTTCGAGCCCCCAGATCAATCTGTCTCAGTCGCTGTGTCCTTGGGCAAGACACTTCACCTACCGCCTACCGGTGTTGGCCAGAGGGGCCGATGGCGCGATATGGCAGCCTCGCTTCTGTCAGTCTGCCCCCGGGCAGCTGTGGCTACAATTGTAGCTTGCTTCCACCAGTGTGAAATGTGAGAGTGAATGAATAATGGAATTTGTAAAGTGTCTTTGAGTGTCCAGAAAAGCGCTATATAAGTTTGATGCATTATTATTATTATTTACTGCACAATTGAGCAGATCTGCCCCTTATCGACAGTCTTTCTGTCCGGGCCACACTTGGACTGAACATTGACCTATCTGTGTGACAAAATCAGGCCATTCTGTGCTGACAAGGAAAGAGACATCACATGCCCAGCGCCCAGGGGCACCAATACAGACCCAAGAAGCCACACAACATCGGATCCAGACATATTGCCACAACACTGCATAAGACAGCCCAAATACACACAACTAAAAAGAACAACACACAGCTAAGCCTAATTTTTTTCTCCGTTTTGACGGAGATGGATTGACGCAAATCCATTATCCATCGACGCAAGGGCTCTCCGTCAGCTACACAAGGACGCACAGTGTAGAGGTCAATTTTTTAACCATCCTTCTCACGGGGGTATGAATGAGTGTATAGCGTCCTTTTTTCGTATGTCCTGTATTTATAAGAATGTGTACGCATGAAAGGGAGGGTACGTATGAGTGTCTCTGTCTGTCTATGTCTACCTGTCAGGTTGGGTGTTCCTGTGGGCTGCTCTCTGGCCTGATGCATCTTCTTCCCTCCCCGTCACTCCCCGTCGGTGATGGTTGCTCCTGCCCGCTGGTTGATGATGACTCTCGATGCATGGGGCTGGGGGTCCCGGTTGCGGCCCGGCTTGGTCCTGGTGCATGTCGGGCGGGTCCTGGGTGGTCCGGTGTGTTGGGCGGCCGCTGTTTCAGGCCGACGTCCTCCTTGGATTGACTGGGGCACCTCTTATGGGGGTGCCGGGGTTGTAGAATAGGTTGGTGCCGTCCGGTGGATCGGTGGGGACCGTGCCTGGCGCCCAGTCCTCCTGGCGGTTCCAGGACTTCTGCTGGCTGGTCTGTTCACCTGGTGGGGCTGTCCGGCATTGGCTGGGCCCCTGATCTTGGCGCCCTACGTGGGGCGGGATCTGGACCCTGGAGCTGGAAGATCTGGATGTCCAGGTGCCGGCTGGGCGCGGCCTGGGGAGGGCGTACATCCGCTGTGGCTCTTGCTGTGGCTCCCTGGCGTGTGGGTGTGTGGAGGCGGGCCGGGTTGTTGGCGGTGGGTATTGGTCCGGGGTGGCGGCGGCGTGTGTTGTCCGTCGGTTGGCTGCGGATCCTCCTTGCCTGCGGCGGCGGCGGGGGGCCCTTGTCGGCTGGTCCCTGGTTGGGGCCCCGCTGGGGGGCGGGGTGCCCCTGGTCCCCGTGGCCTCCGGTTCCTGGTCCGGGCCCGCCCTGGCGTAGCCGGTTACCGGCGGAGCCCGTGGGCTCGTCACTGCGATCTCTCGGGCCCCAGCATTGCGGCTGGTGGGTGCTTCCCTGGGGCTTCCATCTGTTCCTCTCTTGGCGGGTGATCGACCCTGCGCTGATCTGCCTGTGGACTCTGTACTCTGTGGGACCCTGGATGCAAACAATCTCTTGCCTCCTCCATGTGCCGATTCCTGTAGGACGGATCGACGGTTCCTTACACCAGCTATCAATCACTTGCATGGGGAAACCTTATTCAGACCTGCATGCTCGCACACACATAGGTGTGGGTTCATTGGTGAGGACGGACATATCTTAAGCTGAGGTTATCATCATTAGTTAGTTGTTCACAGGAGTTTACCAGAAACATTTGTATTATGTTCATTAATCAATGCTTGTGTGTAGTGAATGTATAATTCTTAGTTTATTCTACTAGATCCGAACTATTGGTTTGGTTCTGTACAGTTTGTTGTTTTTGTTTTGTATTACTGTTTCTCTGCCGTCCGGCAGAGGTGGAGGACTGGGATGTTTGTTGTGTTCTTTGTTTGCCTCCCTGTCTTACGTCGTCGGTTCGCGCCTCTGTTGGTCCGGTTTCTTTTCTTCACCTTCTTCCTTTCTCCCTTCTTGTCTCAGTTTAGTGTCCATGACGTCAGGAAATTGAACCCACAGTAATCACTAATAAAGATTTTTCATACATATACATCAAGTGGCGTACTACAGCGAAGCTGTAATACTCTGCTTAGGAAAGTAAAACTGTTGGGCTTGTACTTGGTACTCAGACACCAATTCTGAGTAGCATACTGCTAGACAGGACACGTTAAAAACAAAAAAAAAACAAAAAAAAAACATCCTTCTCACTCAGTGGAGTATATTCATCTGTTTGGTCAGTTGCAGTAACAGCCAGAGATCAATTCACCAAAACGGGGCTCTATAGTTGTTGTAATCAGTAGTTAATGCAGAGTTTGACCACTACATGCTTTATATTGAGAGGATAATTTATCTACTCTGTTCTTTTGGCGATTTTGAACCAAGGATGTGTAGGAAAACAACAAAAAGGCGGCTGTGTTTGTTTCCATGTGTTTTCTATGAGCTGCACTTTGTTGGGTCACACACACAGCCATCAGGTGGCACTACTCTGCTCTAGCCCCACAGGAAGTGGAAGCCTAGAAATCTATAAATAGGGGTGCCCACCTGCTCTTTCTTCTGTGTTCTGCTGGGGAGCAACAGAAGATCATCTTCAACCATCACCCTTCGCTGGCGGAGGGAGGCTGAGTTTCTGGCAGAAACTTGCTCCAAAGGAACCCAAAGACCACTCCAGGTAACTCTTGAACACTGATAAACAAAGACATTGTTTATCCCCAGAGCCCGACAAAACCCATCTGAGTTTTAGGCTGCCGACTGCTGAGAAACTGGAGCTGTGAGCCATGCATGCCGAGGACCGAACCAACCAGAATCCGCATTTAGCCAATGAGCCAACAAGAGGTGAATGCCGAACTGGAGAGCTCCAAAAAGGAACTGTTAAAAAGGTGGATGCCGATCGCCACGCAGCCAGCCAGGAGAAGCCAGAGCCAGGAGCTTCCCACCACTCCTAGTCAGATTAGCGATCCTTCGTTAGCCTGCTGGCTAACACTCCCTGGAGGTCCCCCTTTCCTGATCAACGTGCAGCAACTCGGAGGGCTTTAAACATTCATATGGTCTGTTTGGGCAGAGGCAAATTAGTTAGGATAGCTAATTTTAGAGGTGTTTCCTTTTTTATTGTTAACCTTTTAAGTTTAATCTGCTATCTTTAGGTAAACCAGGCTTCAGCCTGAAGTTTTAATCTGTGTTTTTTTAAGACTTTTCCCGACAAAGAGTTGTTTTAAACCCTGTAATTTGAGCTACTCAATCAAACATACTTTTTTATTTAATGTTTAATACATGTATTTGAGCCACTCTAAACGCCTCACGTGCGTTGCAGACAGCTAAAGCTAACCAAGCCCACGTGTTAGTTTAGGCTGGCGCTTCATAAACAAACATTGCTATTAACGGTTCAAAAAGAACTCCGTTTAAAAATAGATTGTTTAAGAACAAAAATGAATCTCATTAGCCATGTTTGAACTCCCCTTATTTGATGAATATACGGGAATTAGATTGTTTTACTGTCGTGATCTATCGATAAATTAAGTAATTCTCCAAAGGTTAATTACTCTTATCCAAATAACTTTTTTTTAAACATAACAGAATTCATTCCTTCAGATTATGAGACTAATACTTTGGCTATTAAAATAGTTCCTGATAAAGGTGGTGCCCCGAATAATAATAATTTTCCATAAATTGTTAAGCTTATGTACTGCCATAAGCAGTACCTTTAACTTTAAATTGCCAGATAACTACATCCTTGGTAATGTCCCCAACAACTTCTAGTACAAAACTTTACAACTTGATCAAAACTTTCTGTCGTCCATTGCTCCTTGATGAAGTAATGCGTTCATAAGCCTAGAAAAAACTGAAACAAAGCTGTGATAGTAGGCAGAGACGCCATGAAAAGTTAGCAACCCCTGTTGTCCTGGTAGAGCAGTGATGAAAAAACAATAGCGAGTGGAAAGGAAAAAAACGGATAACCATAAACTAAAAACGTCTCCATCAATATGTCTGCATCTGAGTGCAATTTTGAGGTCAGAGAAACATAAACTAGGCTTTACAAATAATCATTAAAAAACAAAGAAAGGGAAAAGAATAGGGAACAACAACAAGGGACCCAGATGCCCACCCAGACACACTGCACAACATAAAGGAAATAGGGAAGGATAACCTAAAACAAGGATCCCCTGGAGTCCCCCTGCATAAACAAGATTCACACTACACACCAAAAAACACAATCATAAACCCAATTACACTAGAAATCATATTTTTTATATAGTTTAATTTTATATTGTTTAAGATATTTATATTTATATATTTATAGAGATTGGTTCTACTTTTTCCATTGTTTTAGTTTTTTTAGGATTTTTAATTCCTACATTTATATCTTCTTTAAAAAAGAAAAGAGAAAGTTGTCAGGAGGGCCCACTCTGTTTTGACTGATATATCTTTTACTTTTATAATTTTGCATTTTTACTATAAACTACAATTGGTGCCTTCTGCACTATTTTGTACTTTATGTCTATGACATGGAGCAAAGTGAGATATTCCAAGTCTTTATTTATAATGTTTTTTCTGATTATGGCTTACAGATTTAAGTTAACCATTGCACAATATTCTAATTTTAAATTGGGTGTTTCATAAGCTCCAAGCCATAATATAAACATTATGCCTACTAAGGCTACGTCCACACTAAGCCGATAAGGTTATTTGGGGAGTTAGACGCCTAATGTTATCCACACAACACGAGCATTTAAGTTTAAGGTCCCATGATTGCGCAATCCCATACCGACCTGTGTAAATACTTGGCATGCACAAAAAGACACACGAAACACGCGTATGATCTACGTGACGCCAGTGCCTACATAATATACAAGAAGCTCTACAGCACATATCTGCTTGTCCCGTTAACCGAAGAGAACAATAGCTGCTCAGAAGAAGAGAGAGTTTTTGGTGTGGACAGACGATAAGATCGATTTATTACTCTTCGCTGTTGTCTTTGTCTGTAGTGTCGTATTGTTATTGACGCAGCATTCATTGACGCCACTTCCTTTCATTATCCGGGGAAGCTGTCCACACTAGCTTGTTTAGCCGATGAATTAAGATTTACACGGCTCTCTTACCCGGCTAATAGTTATCCGGCCACAGACGCCGGGTTAGTGTGGACGATAGGGGGGTGTAGACTAAATAATTATACGTGTAAGGCATTATCCGGCTTAGTGTGGACGTGGCCTAAGAGTCTCTGTTGCTAGTGTACTTTTATTACGTTTTATTTTAATTGTGTTTATCTGCAACATTATGTTGTATTAATATAGTTTTGCAGGATAAATGTTCTCAAAAAAAAAGCACCCTTTTCCTTCTTTCTGATCTTTTCTTTCAAAAGTACATTTAGTAGTTGTCTGCAGGGTCTGTGTAGCCTGTTCTGAAGCTTGACAGGGGTGATGGCTTATGTAAATGTGATGTAAATGAGACCTATTGCCACACCCAGCCGGAGAAAGAGTTGAATCCTGCAAAACTTTGGAAGCAGTTCTCTCCCCTTACAGAATTTTGGATTCCCTGTTCTTATAGCATATTTATGCTCTGCTAGTCTAACGTTAAGTTTGTGCTTTGTCATCCCAATATAAACTAACCCCAATAAATTGATGTAGAAATTTTTTTGCCTGAAGATATATCCATAAAAGAGTCAGCATTGACCATGTTATCACAATAATTCAGGGTAGCTCTAGGTTTGAAGTAGTGAAATTAATATCTATACCTTTTAATGCCTATTGATTAATATTTAATGGCGAGTTTGTAGCCAGAAATATGCTTCTCTACACTTACAACACAACAAATTTATTTTGGAATGCTGTTAAGAGAAGGAAACTGGAAGAAAATTTACTAGATACCAAACTGCAACTGGAAATCCAAGACCTTTTAAAACAAATTTTGAACATTACTTAAAACACAGCGCAGAGAAATGTTGCTGACTTTTTTTTTTAAAGGAGAGGTTTGAAAGCTGAAGGTAAAGAACGATGTTTGTCTGGCTAATTAAAGACTAATCTTATATAACTGCAGGCTTCTTTTTTAATATTTCAATTAATTTTAAAGATAAAACAACTTGATTTGTGAGTGGGTAAAATCTAGCGCTGGGTGTAGTGAACCAAGAAAGGTTTTCAATGTGTGATCATACTTCATGCACATGCAGAGCAAGTTGGGTTTCTAATGAAAATAATGACAAAGTACCTAAATTAGTAACACTGCAAGTTGTAGTTAGAAGAGGAGAAACATTTCTGGTGCATTTTGCAGGTGCACCTCTGGAAAGGGGTTGTCGCAAATCGTGGCTGGGGACCATAGCAACAAGTGCAGTGTCGTAATGTGCATTTCACCATACTGTTATTATAGATACCAAATCTAAACACTTCATCCTCTGTTCAGGGTGATATGTAGAGTAGGGGTGCCAGAAAATCGATTCATGTCCAAATCTCAATTCCTATTTAACAAGAAATGGATCAAGGCAAAATGTTACAGTTTTGATTCTTAAAAATATGTTTTCTAAATATTTTCAGACAAATTATTCACTATGCATAGTGTTTTTCAGGAAACAGCCTCCACAGTCTGTCATTCCACCAAGTTGCGGTTCTGTCGCGCTACCAACGTGTTAGCTAACTAGATGTAGCTGGTACCCAGATGGTTTAGCACGGAGGATGAAAGAGAAATGCAGCCTGCCCCATCTTCGCTGAAGGCAAATGTTTGGGCCATCTGAAAGGACTGCTCCATGGTAATAACCACCATTAGCTTCTTTATTACTTTTTTTTTTTAAATCGTAGGACTTTATAACTTCTGACAAAAAACAGTAAAATGATAACATAAGCCATCAACTTCTTCTTTTTTTTACTTTTCCTGTCTAGCAGTTTGCTACTCAGAGTTGGTGTCTGAGTACAAAGTACAAGCCCAACAGATTTACTTTCCCAAGCAGAGCATTACAGCTTTACTATAGTACTCTACTTGATATATATGTATGAAAATTCTTTATAAGTGATTACTGGGTTTAATTTCTTGAAGTTATAGGCATGAAATTGAGATAAGAAAGAAGAAAGAAAGAAGATGAAGAAAAGAAACAGGACCGGTAGAAGTGTGAACTGACGGTACAAGATAGGGAGGTAAACAAAGAACAAAAGAAAACATCTCAGTCCTCCACCTCTGTTGGACGGCAGAGACGTGGGAAAAATAAAACAAACAAAAACGACCAATAGAACAGAACAGCATATACAAAACAGATCTAGTAATATGAACTAAGAACTACACATTTACTACACACAAAAATTGATTAATGGACACAACACTAATATTTCTGGTAGGCTCCTGGTACCAACTATCTACTGAGGATTACCTCAACTCAAGATTACGTCCGTACGCACCAATGTCCTCAAACCTATGTGTGTGTGTGTGTGTGTGTGTGTGAGCATGCAGGTTTAAATAAGGTTTCCCCATGCAAGTGATTGATAGCTGGTGTAAGGAGTCGTCAATCCATCCTACAGGAATCCATGCAGAGATGAAAGAGGTTGGAGAAGTATGGATCCAGAGCTCCCCATAGCGCAGGGCCACAAGCGGACCAGCGCAGAGCCGAACGCCCACTAAGAGAGGAACAGACGGAAGCGGCAGGGGAACACCCAGCAGCCGCAATGCTGGGGCCCTGGAGGTCGCAGGGATGAGCCCATGGGCTCTGCCAAAAACCGGCTACGCCAGAGCGGGCGCGGACCAGGACCCAGAGGCCATGGGGATCAGGGGCGCCATATCTTAGAGGCTAAGAAATATTGACAGAAGTTCGGTTGGTCTAGAGCTCTTTTATTTTTGGACTACTGCAGTGTTTTCAAGCTGATAGGTGGGGGTTTATCTTTCCGAAGAAATTTAGAAACAGAGGAGTCCAGAGATCTAAACCAATCAGTTGATGGTTTGCTTGGGATCATTGAGAATAAATAATTGATTCTAGGCAAAACCATCATTTTTATTGTAGCTACTCTTCCAATAAGTGATATGGGAAGGGATTTCCATCTAGCCAGATCATCTTCCACTTTTTTTAAAAGTGGGACATAGTTTAGCTTTGATAATCTTGGTGAGATATGGATACCTTAATAGGTAATATACTAGCTTTTATATATATTCTGAGCTTTATTATAAGCTATCAACTTCTGTCTAATGTTGGTAAGCCACGTTTGGTGCATAGTAAATATGCCCAACTTATTTTCTACTGATACTAAAGAAAAAACAGAAGCTTGTTGAGTCATGAAATTCGCAAGGGTAGGGTTGCGAATTTCATGCAACGCCCCCACCTCACCCCCACCCCCCAATCCTGTTACAAAGAGTATTGATAAAGGGAAAAAAAATTTGATTACAAAAACTAGATTACAATTGAAAAATTGCTTCTGAATCACCCCAAGAAAAGGGTTTTGAATTGAATTGTGAGAGGTTGTAAGTTACACGTAGAGCTAGTTTTCCACATGGAATTTTTGCATATTTAAGTTTAAAATAAATAAATAAATAAATAAATAGGTCTCACTTTTTTATATCATATTAAGCATGTCTCTTGCATTGCTTGTAGTCCACTTTAAATTGAAATCCGCACAGTAGACATTACAGGCCAAATTTGTGTAGTGCACAGCCGTTATGTCAGCAGTGTGTCAGAGCAACAAGGGTCAAATCCATACACACAAAACTTTTCATCAAACTGTTTCACACCAAACTTTTTATTTAGAAACAACAATTAAAACCAATCATTCATCCCCTTCCAGTGACTTTGGGGTTGGAAATTGGAGGCATTAGTCTAAAGCCTAGTTTATACTTCTCTGTCGGCAAGTTTGCACCCAAACCCAGACGTATTGATGAAGACGTTTTTCCTTTATAGTCCTCTGTTTATGTCTCTCCATTTTCTGTTGGTTTTTCAGTGTTGCAAAGCAATTCCCAACCAGGACAACAGGGCGTGCTAACTTTTCATGGTGGATCTGCCTACCATTACAGTGTTCTTTCTGGTTAACTAGAGTTTATTTTCTTCCGTTTGTGAACGCAACCGTTGGATCCGTCAAAAGCTCAGCTTGCTGAACTTCCGTAACGCATGCGTTGATACGTTGCCGTATGAAACGCAAGCGTCGTTGACGGAGCCAACGTACTCAACGCAAAGCAGAGCCCTTGACGGACCTCTGATGTACTCGACCATAGACTTTACGTGTAATCTCGCCGCAGCTAACGCTGACGTATGGGGCGGTGTGAATGCAGCATAAAAGCTGTTTCCTTTGCTAGCAACACATCAGTGGTGTGCTACAGCGTCTGTATCTGGAGTTTATCAGAGTTTACGCCACCACTCGACGCTGCTTTTATTCATTGTCTCTCTCTGTATTCGTTGTCGTGGTTCTTGAGCAGCTGATAAAATAAATGTGTAGTGTTGGAGTCCGTTGGTCGGACCGGGAGCTGGTAAACTTTACAAACAACTGTTGTCTGATCTCCGTTGGTCCAAATGGAATCGATAACTATAACTTGACTAAGCCTGTGAATATTCTCATTCATCCAGGTCATGGTTATCTCAAGGAAATTTCAATCCAACGCAACTGGACTGGTAATTTGTCTTGGAAGACGTGTCACCTCTTATCCAAGAGGCTTTATCAGTTCATGCTCGCCGCTGACCAGGCTGGGACTGGTCCAACTAACATAACTTGACAATTTTTTTAATCCTACTATTCAGGAACCAGCGCCTATACCTAACATGATCCATCTGTTTAACATTTACGAGCATCAGCAGCCGCCTCGCGTGGGGGTGGAGTTCGAACACATCTGGAGGGGGGAACAACGTAACACCCCTCTTTTACATATGAGACATGCAGGTAGTGAAAAAAATTAAAACGAGAGGGTGCATGAAGAGAGAAAAAAAAATGCTACGGCCAAAATGTGCTGTAAACTTTAAAAAATGAGTGACAGCAGGTATTGCGGCAAAATTTGGATGCATTTCAAATAATGTGTTTAAATCAAAGGAAGAAGTTAGAGCTGAGCCGCTCTCCTTAAAGATCACTGATAACATGGAAGGAGATCACAACATGATGAGTCGGGTTGGTGTTATTGTCATCTATCATTTAAAATTGCATTTCCACGTTGTAAATTTTTATATTCATGAAATACATTGAGAAAAAAATTGCAATGTTATGAAGTATATCGTTATCAGGATATAAACTGAGCTATATCGGGATATAAAAATTTTGCCATATTGCCTAACCCTAGACCAACCTGTAAACAGATACTTTGCCTTTTGCAAACATTTATTCTATAGTTCGCTCCATTCAACACAAGTTTTTCTGAAATTTAAGAAATCATGAACTCCCCTCTACAGATGCTCATTTGGTAAAACATAATTTCTATGTAACGGAGTGAGATGAACATATCTGTGGGTTTACTGACTTTTAAACTCCAAGCTAAATACAAATGAAGGAAGGACATCAACCCCGTTTTCCTCATCCTGCTTACAGCAATTTAACAAAAAAGAGTGCGTCTGTCAGGGACAAAGTTATATCAAACCCTCTCTTGCACTTGCCCATTTCGCATCGCATACAATCAGAGAGCCTAAGGCACCTCTGTCTATAAAAGAAGATCAATACAGTCAGGAAGACATTTGGTGAAGCTCATTTTCATCATAAATCACAATATATTTTTCTCTTCATAAATTTTATTTCCAATTCATAACACCTTGCAGCTAAAAATATGCTAAATAATTTATTCTACTTTTTTATTAATCGGGATGAGATGAGGTGGATAGAACTACTTTTGTGCAATACTTTCAAGAATGCCACATGAGGTGCCACAAAGTTCTATTCTAGTCTCCAATGCATGTTTTGCTTTAATATAAAGTCTTTATTTATAAAGAAATCCCACATTGCAATATTATTATTGGTGTTTTAACTATGAGCTTAAATATTGTACGCTCCTGAACTCAGCATAGATATCCCAACGCTATTTGAAAGTGGAACAGGTGCTGTTCAGAGGCTGCCTTTTTTCCTCCTCATTGCTGCAGGAACGAGAGGAATTTTTGTCTGTTAATTTTAGTTTATTGTTGTGTGTGAATGCCAGAAGGTGAGTTTCTATGCCTTTATATATATATATATATACACCTCTCTTCAAAACCCATCTCCACATTCCTGCCCTCCTTCCTATGTTTCTGTTTACAAGAAATTAAAACCTGGTTCTCTTCCAATTTTCTGAAACTCAACAGTGATAAAACAGAGGTTCTCCTCACTGGCTCCAAGTCCACTCTCACTAAAATTCCAAGTTTCACCATCCCCATTGATAACTCCTTTGTTTGCCCCTCCCCACAAGTTGAGAGTTTGGGTGTCGTCCTTGTTGGTACTCTCTCATTCCAAAGCCACATCAATAACATTACTCGGTCAGTATATTACCATCTACGCAACATCAACCGTCTCCGCCCATCCCTCACTCCCAACTCCATTGCTATCCTAGGCCACACGATCACATCTACGCTGGACTATTGCAACTCCCTTCTCTTTGGTCTTCCCCACAAGTACATCCATAAACTCCAATTGGTTCAGAATTCTGCTACACAAAATCCAGCCATCGGTATCGGTATCGGGACTGAAAAAGTCAGATCGGTGCATCCATAATATTTAGTACATATTTTGACCTACGTAGGACGCCATGTTTTCCACACGCAATGCACTCTGGGGGCGATTACGTAAATTGGTTGCACTTGGTAAAAAAGATATTGACGCTAGTGTTTGTTTACGTGCTGACAGAAGTAATTATTAAGCAAAATGCCACATTGCGCTGCTTTTGGATGCAACTTCCAGTCAAAAGGCAACAAGGGGAGTGACGTGAGCTTGCACTGCTTTCCTACGGACAAGAAGAGGAGAAAGCAGTGGGAAGATGCTTGTGGACCGACAGAACTTCCCAAAGATCCGCGGCTGTGTGACCGACATTTTTCTCCTGATTCATTTGAGGCTTTTAGTCGACCACAGCTACTGAACCATCTCACCGGAGCAGCTGGGTATAAGTGAAGACTGAAGGTAACTGCTTTTCCAACCATTTTCCCACACAAAGAGCCAAAGCGCCCGCGGAGAGAAAGTGAAAAGCGCGGTGAAAAGCACCAAAGACAAGAGACGCTGGACGCTCTCCTGAGCAGACAACCCGGTCCTCCAGTTGCCGCTTCTGTCACAAATGAATCTGATAATTCACCTATTCAGTCAGTAAAGCATTCAGTAAGTGTAGGTATACAGTGTTCTCCAAATTTGACCGATGCTGCCACTCAGACAGATTCAGATACGTCAGATACAGCGGCACAGTGGCCAGCTGATGTGCAGCAAGTTGTTACGTTGGTCCATGGTTACACAGAAACATCTGAGTTAGATCGACAAGAAGAGGATGACACTAGGTTACTGGATCTGTTCTCCTCAGATGATGAAAATAGCGAGGACAGTAAGCCACTGCATATAAACCCTGATCCTGAATTCAGTTTAAGTTCATCAGAACCTTCTCAAAGCTCACAGGGATCACATACTTCAACTTTAAATAAAGAAGACAGAGTTTTTCTCGTTTTTGAGGAGCAGTTAAAACAACTTCTTCAGCATTGTTTAAAGTGTGGTTCCCTGATTGCTCCAGAAGATGTGAAAGAGCTACAAAATGAAGGATCACAGTTGATATTAGAGCTCTTACAACCATCGAAGGAAATGGAATGAAGGTGTCAGCAATTTCCACAGACAGACATCCACAAATTGTGAAAGAAATTAGGGTCTCAAATCCAGAAAAAAAACATGAATTTCATCCCTGGCATGTAGCAAAGGGAGTGTCCAAAAAGTTGGCTGCTGTAGCTAAAAGAAGGGAATGTGAAGGCCTAGGAAAGTGGATCCCATCCATCATAAACCATTTCTGGTGGAGTGTACAAACCTGTGGGGTTGATCCTGATGTTTTGAAAGAGAAGTGGCTGTCAGTGATATACCATGTTACCAACAGACACGACTGGCCAGGGAACAGTTACTATCACCGCTGTGCTCACGAGCCCCTTGACGAGACAAGCCAGAGAAGAAAGCTATGGTTACTGCCAGGATCTGAAGGCCACCATGCACTTGTGAAGACGGTTAAAGACAAGCAGCTTTTGAAAGATCTGGGGCATCTAACAAAGTGCATTCACACATCATTAGAGGTATGTTCAACTACAGAAATGTTGCAATACGTTTCACATTAATAAAATGTGGAAGTATTTTTAATGCAGAATGTGACTTTTATCAATTTTTTTTGTTTTGTTTCAGGTATACCACTCCATGTACCTCAAATACCTTCCAAAGAGAACACATTTTGGATATGATGTGATGATCCATGCCTCTATGCTTGCTGCTCTGGATCATAACAAGAATGTAAACAGGGACGAGGTGGGTGAACTATTATTATATCTTTTTTTGGCATTTTTTTAATATATATTTAATATATAAAATATATTTTTAATATTATAAAATATTGAGTAAGGGCAGTACAATCTATTTACTTCAGCAAATAGATTGTAAAGTGATGGATTCACACTGATTGCATTACATTTTAAATATATTTGTTAAGTTTTAATGTGATAGGGACACATCCCGGTAGTCTCGTTTAGTTTTCTGTGATTATGTTACAATATGTGTTTTATTGTACTTCATCTTTTTCATCTGTCCTTTAAGAAGTTTCTGTCCCTTTGTCTCTCAATTTTTATTCTTTTATTTTTACTTTACAAAGGCCCCTCCAGGGACAGGTGTTGCAGTTTAGCAAAAATACAATGATACTTGTATGGGAAGATAGCTGTTTTCAGTAGAGATGCACCGATATTCGTATCGGGGCCGATACCGTTCTTATGTACTGTATTGGTATTGGATGAAGCTAAACAAATGAAAGCTCAAAATAAGGGAATGTTTCTTATTTTGAGAAAGATTGTTCTTTTAAATAGAATCTGAAAACTATTTTTGCTTGAAATGAATGTAAAATAGTTAAATTTTAGACATATAGACTAAATACGAAAGAAAAGTAACATTTACTTGAAACAAGCCTAATCATCTAAAACATGAAACTGGAAGCTACAGTGGGGCAAAAAAGTATTTAGTCAGCCACCGATTGTGCAAGTTCTCCCACTTAAAATAATGATAGAGGTCAGTAATTTTCATCATAGGTACACTTCAACTGTGAGAGACAGAATTTGAAGAAAAAATCCAGGAATTCACATTGTAGGATTTTTAAAGAATTTATTTGTAAATTATGGTGGAAAATAAGTATTTGGTCACTTCAAACAAGGAAGATCTCTGGCTCTCACAGACCTGTAACTTCTTCTTTAAGAAGCTCTTCTGTCCTCCACTTGTTACCTGTATTAATGGCACCTGTGTGAACTCGTTATCTGTATAAAAGACACCTGTCCACAGCCTCAAACAGTCAGACTCCAAACTCCACTATGGCCAAGACCAAAGAGCTTTCAAAGGACACCAGGAAAAGGACAGAACACCACACACACACAAAAGCAACCTGGTGTATGCAATTCAATGCAATGAAGAATGCAAGGACCTCTACATTGGTGAAACCAAACAGCCACTGTACAAACGCATGGCCCAACACAGGAGAGCTAACTCCTCAGGCATGGACTCTGCTGTTCATTTACATCTCAAGGAGAAAGCCCACTCCTTTGAGGACAGCAATGTCCAGATATTAGACAGAGAGGACAGAATGTTTGAAAGAGGAGTAAAAGAAGCCATCTATGTAAAAGTAGAGAAACCATCGCTAAACAGAGGAGGAGGCCTGAGACATCACCTATCTCCAATTTACAATGCTGCCCTTTCATCCCTCCCTAGGAAACTCAAACAAATTAGCCTCTAATAACAGAAACAACTGTGACTCCAATGACTGTCGTTATAACACAATAGGGCACTAATGAAGCCGAAACCTAACCTCCACCAATAGGCGGCACGCCAACGACCGTCGTTAAGACATGGAGCACAAAGGATCCAATGACATAATGATTCTTGTTCAAGAGGTTAAATAGCTGAGTCTCCACACCATTTAGTTGGACCAGTCTCAGCCTGGTCAGCGGCGAGCATGAACTGATGAAGCCTCTTGGATAAGAGGTGAAACGTCTTCCAAGACAAATTACCAAGTCCAGTTGCGTTTGATTGAAATTTCCTTGAGATAACCATGACCTGGATGAATGAGAATATTCACAGGCTGACACCAGGAAAAGAATTGTAGACCTGCACCTGACTGGGAAGAGTGAATCTACAATAGGCAAGCAGCTCGGTGTGAAAAAATCAACTGTGGGAGCAATTATCAGAAAATGGAAGACATACAAGACCACTGATAATCTCCCTCGATCTGGGGCTCCACGCAAGATCTCATCCCGTGGGGTCAAAATGATCATGAGAACGGTGAGCAAAAATCCCAGAACCACACGGGAGGACCTGGTGAATGACCTGCAGAGAGCTGGGACCAAAGTAACAAAGGTTACCATCAGTAACACACTACAACGACATGGAATCAAATCCTGCAGTGCCAGACGTGTCCCCCTGCTTAAGCCAGTGCATGTCCAGGCCCGTCTGAAGTTTGCCAGAGAGCACATGGATGATACAGCAGAGGATTGGGAGAATGTCATGTGGTCAGATGAAACCAAAGTAGAACTTTTTGGTATAAACTCAACTCGTCGTGTTTGGAGGAAGAAGAATACTGAGTTGCATCCCAAGAACACCATACCTACTGTGAAGCATGGGGGTGGAAACATCATGCTTTGGGGCTGTTTTTCTGCTAAGGGGACAGGACGACTGATCCGTGTTAAGGAAAGAATGAATGGGGCCATGTATCGTGAGATTTTGAGCCAAAACCTCCTTCCATCAGTGAGAGCTTTGAAGATGAAACGTGGCTGGGTCTTCCAACATGACAATGATCCCAAACACACCGCCCGGGCAACGAAGGAGTGGCTCCGTAAGAAGCATTTGAAAGTCCTGGAGTGGCCTAGCCAGTCTCCAGACCTCAAACCCATAGAAAATCTGTGGAGGGAGTTGAAAGTCTGTGTTGCTAGGCGACAGCCCCAAAACATCACTGCTCTCGAGAAGATCTGCATGGAGGAATGGGCCAAAATACCAGCTACTGTGTGTGCAAACCTGGTAAAGACCTATAGTAATCGTTTGACCTCTTTTTTTGCCAACAAAGGTTATATTACAAAGTATTGAGTTGAATTTTTGTTATTGACCAAATACTTATTTTCCACCATAATTTACAAATAAATTCTTTAAAAATCCTACAATGTGAATTCCTGGATTTTCTTTCACATTCTGTCTCTCACAGTTGAAAAGTAACTATAATGAAAATTACTGACCTCTGTCAGCGTTTTAAGTGGGAGAACTTGCACAATCGGTGGCTGACTAAATACTTTTTTGCCCCACTCTATCTTGTGATGCTCAAAACAAGATGGAGATGATAATTTGCCTAGATAAATCTTAAATCCAAGCAATTTGCAGTGTATTAAACTATACAACTAAAACTAAGATCAAGGGCAAAATGCCACAACAAATGTCATAATGCCCCTATATAAAACTTTTTAACCAATTTCCATGTTTCTGTTTTTGAACAGGCTGTTTAGCAAGATGGGGAGAGTGTTGGTGAACCCAAGTTCAAAATCTCCTGGAGCAAAGTCCACAAGAGATACAGGGCAAGACCAGGGGCTGTTCAGAAGGACTATAGATACATGA
Source organism: Apricaphanius iberus (assembly GCA_028564705.1). Classification (NCBI taxonomy): domain Eukaryota; kingdom Metazoa; phylum Chordata; class Actinopteri; order Cyprinodontiformes; family Aphaniidae; genus Apricaphanius; species Apricaphanius iberus. The sequence goes on along the minus strand of JAPXFQ010001678.1, from coordinate 695,652 downwards.
AGGCTATGGTGGCAGATGTTCTCTCCTTTACGTCAGATTCCAACCAGGACATGGACACGAGAGCGACTCAAACTCATCTCAAGGCTCCACAAGACAGACTGCCCAGAACACAGATTTTTCAAAGACAGCAGTTCTCACGTTTTCAGTAGTTTAAGCATCATTACAAAAATATATGATGTGCACACCAGCCTTTTTTACCTCCACATTGAGTTTAATTACATTACATTACAATGATTGGTTTAGAGGCTACCTATTGGTGACCCGGTTCCGATTGCAACCACTGTGCAACCATATGACGTCACTACTCAGAGTGTATTGTGACGCAGACAACAATGGGGACCTACGAGTTAAACTAGTTTTACAAATTTAAAAATAAAACTAAGACATCAAGAAGGTTTTTTTATACCATTTTATTATAACTGATACAAACATCTATCTTTTAAGAACTACAAGTATTTGTAGCCGGGGTTCCTTTTAAGTGATCTAGTATTTTATTATTTTATCTGTTGTTGTTATTGTTTGTTGCTGTAAGGTGTCCTTGAGTGCCATGAAAGGCGCCCCAAATAAAATGTATTATTATTATTATTATTTTATAACTAACTACCGATTCCCTTTTTTCATGAAAAAGTGAAGGAATTGTATTACTGAAACCATTGTAATAATTTTTAGTTAAAACTGGAAATGAAGATGTTACTTACACCAACCTGAATGTATTAAGTTGACCCAACATGTTTACATTTATTTTACTCAACAAAATTAATTATTGCAAAATGAATCTAAAAAAAATCATTTTAGTTCACTCAAAAAAATTAAATATTGCTAAATCAACCCAATTTAATTGGGTGGAAATTGTTTTTTTGTTTTGTTTTTTTTAGCGTACGAGGTACTTTCGTAAAAATCGTTGCGATTTGACAGCTAATTCAGCCAATCTCCGATCACTGAAAAATGGGAAAATATCGGCCCGATCTGATCTTGAGATCGGGACATCCCTATTTACCTATTAACCTATAAAAAAGTATCATTCTGACTAATATAATTGTAACCAAGCGAAGTTGGTAAATGCAGGTGAAGCATGCTTTTGCATGAGCAAGTAGTGATGCATAGTGTATGTAATGCACCCACCCCTACAGCATGTCAATCTTTTTTCTTTCCTGTGTGGGTTTCATAATCTACCCAGCATCACCAGTTTCACATGTATTTGTATATTTTGAAAATTTATAGAAATGTTTTGTGTTTTATGTATCATCTTTTGTTTCCAGCCAAACAAAAATTTTCTGTCAAATAAAAATATTTGATGTACGTACAAAATAATCGCAATAACAAATTTCCTAAAAAATACTGCATTTCCTGTTAATCAACAGTTTGACAGGAAAGGATCTTGTTGAAATACACAACATTGCCTAGCAACATTATCAATACTGATGACATTAATTCATTTATTCAGCTCTTTCCAGCTTTCTTGTCTCTGCTGAAAAAAACATGATTACAGAAAGTTAATGCTACGACTTTTACCACCATGGAGATAGTGTTTTTAGAGTTATGTGCAATTAGTTTTCTCCACACATAACATTTTGCGTTAAGCACCTTTTTGCCCATGTTTGCGGTTTCCTCTATACAGTTTGTGGCTTCTTTTCTTTCCTTCTTTATGCTCATTTTTGCAGTTTGTGGCTAGGGATGTAAATCTTACAACATCTCACAATTCAGTTAGATTCGATTTTTGGGGTGATGATTCGATTAAGAAGTAATTCTCAATTCTAACCGATTTTGTTCTTAATCAGTACGGGGCTTGAAGGAATTTGCGAATTTCATGAATCAACTATTATCCTTTATAAGCTGTAATAATAATAATATCAAGCTGCATAGCAGCCAGTATATTTGCAGCATTATTTGTAAATATAACCACATCTGTGATTGGTAAGGCAAAGCAATTTCATTTGTATAGCACACTTTCAACACAAGGCAATTCAACGTGTTTTAAATGATTACAGAAATGTTAAAATTAAAACATAGAATTAATAATAGAAAGCATAAACGACCATTTATAAAATAAACAATAACAGTAGGAAATAACAGTCTTTCCACATAACCCTATCCTGTCTTATCATTTTCTTATCACTTTTAAACTTACTCTAACGGATCATATCAAACCTGAAAGAAAACTTCATTATACCAGAACGTTAGCAAATTTTAAAGAAGCTCTTCCAACTTTAATTTCCACAATACATAAAAGTACAATAGAAAACAGTGATTTAACTCGTGACCCCTCCCTGCGTCTGACAATAGACAAAGTTGCCCCACTGAAAAGAAGGTGGCTAGCCATAGGAGATTAGCTCCCTGGTTTAATTCAGAGCTACGTACCCTGAAGAAGAACGTTAGAAAACTAGAGAGAAAATGGCGCTCCACGCATTTACAGGATTCCTATTTAGTGTGGAAAATTGTCTATTGCTATATAAAAAGAGCCTTCGAACAGCTAGAACAGCATATTATTCATCTTTAATTGAGGAGAATAAAAATAATCCCAGGTTTCTTTTTAATACAGTTGCCAAACTCACACAGGATCATAGCTCTATCGAGCCAACCATTCACCAAGCTCTTAGTAGTGACGACTTCATGCAATTCTTTATAAATAAAATAGACTCTATAAAAAATAAGATAATTGGGAACCTTCCCAATATGCTTGCTTCCTCCTCAGTTAATGAGGCAGCATCAAAAATGGTTGAACCTAATTAATGCTTAAACTGCTTTAATGTAGCCGAACTTTCTGATGTACTAAAATTATTAGCTTCCTCTAAACCTTCAACTTGCGTTTTAGACCCAATCCCAACAAAACTCTTAAAAGAAGTTTTCCCTCTGATCGCTGCTCCAATTTTAGATATAATGAATCTATCCTTATTCAATGGATATGTACCACAGGAGTTTAAGATTGCTGTAATTAAGCCTCTACTTAAGAAACCATCTCTTGATCAAAACGACTTAATTAACTATAGACCGATATCTAATCTTCCCTTCTTATCTAAAATTCTTGAGAAAATAGTGGCACACCAGATATGTGAGCATTTAAACAATAATGAGCTATTTGAGAAGTTTCAGTCAGGCTTTAGAGATCATCATAGCACTGAAACAGCTCTGGTGAAGGTTAATAATGATATTCTCATAGCCTCTGACAATGGACTGGTGACCAATCTGGTCCTTTTAGATCTCAGTGCTGCCTTTGACACTGTTGATTACAATATTCTCATAGAAAGGCTTCAAAGTGTCGGTATAAAAGGAACAGCACTAGGCTGGTTTAAATCTTATTTGTCTAACAGATTTCAGTTTGTTCAGGTAAATGATAAATCTTCCTCAACCTCAATAGTTACTTGCGGAGTACCACAGGGTTCAGTGCTTTGGCCGATTCTTTTTACTATATATAAATATATATATATATGCTTCCTATTGGTAAAATAATTAGGCAGCATGGGATAAATTTCCATAGTTACGCAGATGATACACAGCTATATCTTCCCATATATCCTGATGAATCCAATCAGTTAGGTAGACTACTGGCATGTCTGGAAGACATAAAGATTTGGATGACTCTAAACTTCTTGCTTCTGAATTCTGATAAAACAGAAACCTCTGAAAAAGAAACTACTTAGTCAACCCCTTCACCTGGATGGTATTAAATTAATCTCCAGTAATAAAGCAAAGAACCTCGGTGTTATTTTTGACCAAGATATGTCATTTAGATCTGTGTGTGTGTGAGGATTTCCTTTTTTCACCTTAGGAATATTGCAAAAATTAGAACCATCCTGTCCAGGAATGATGCTTAAAAACTAGTCCATGCCTTTGTTACTTCAAGGCTGGATTACTGTAACTCTTTATTATCAGGTAGTCCACAGAATACAATTAAAAGTCTTCAGTTAGTCCAAAATGCTGCTGCTAGGATTTTGATGAATATTAAAAGAAGAGATCACATTTCCCTTGTTTTAGCTTCTCTTCACTGGCTCCCAGTGAGATCTAGAATACAATTCAAGATCCTCCTTCTGACATATAAAGCTCTTAATAATCAAGCTCCATCATACATAAGAGACCTGATTGTTCCATATGTTCCTAACAGAGCCCTTCGCTCTCAGACTGCAGGTTTACTGGTAGTTCCTAGGATTTCTAAAAGTAGAATGGGTGGCAGATCTTTCAGCTATCAGGCTCCCCTCCTATGGAACCAGCTCCCAGAGTTGGTTCGCGAAGCAGACAATTTGTCTAGCTTTAAAACTAGGCTTAAAACTTTCCTCTTTGACAAAGCTTACAGTTAGAGACAGGTTAACAGGTAGTTTGAGACAGGTTAGACAGGTAGCTAGGAAGAGACAGGTCAATGTTAGTAGTCAGGTAGACTTTCAAAAGCTAGGAAGAGATAGGAAGAGGTAGAGTAGCTAGGTAGAGATAGATTAATGTAAGCCAGGTAGAGAGTGTTAGTAGCTAGGTCTCCTAGTAGCTAGGAGACAGGTTAATGTTAGTAGCTATGCTGCTTTAGGCTAGGTCAGGCTAGGCTGTTGGAGAACATTATTAGAGACAGTTCCTACAATCCCTCCTATTTCTCCCCAACTGCATGATGTGTTGTCAGTTCAAGCGCTAACCTGTTTTCTCTTAGTCTCTTCTTATAGTAGGTGCTCCTGACCCTGCTTGACGACCCTGACTAAGATGGCAATGCAGTGATGGAAAGTTCTCCACATCCTGCAACAAACTTCTGCATCAGTTCTGTTGCTCTTTCTGTGTCTCTGTTCTGTATCTCTGTTCTGTATTCTCCAAACCATAGACTGTCTCGGCACATGACAGCTTGTGCTGAGCCTGGTTCTGCCGGAGGTTTCTTCCTGTTAAAAGGGAGTTTTTCCTTTCCACTGTCGCTTCATGCTTGCTCAGTGTGAGGGATTGCTGAGAATTACACAACGCAATCTTCTGTGGTTCTCTAATTTCTACATTAAACATTGTATTGTAATAACTCTTCTTGTAAAGTGCCTTGAGATGACATCTGTTGTGAAACGGCGCTATATAAATAAACTGAATCTAATTGAAACAATAGCATTTTATCAAAAACAACAATTTAAGAATAATTGTATTGGCAATAATAGTATCAGTTACACATAAGCAAGTCTAAACAAGTTTTTTTTATTTTAGACTTAAAAGAGTTCAGTGTTTCTGCAGTTTTGCATTCATCCAGCTGAAAGCTGCTTCCCCATGCTTGGTTCTGGTTGTAGGGACGATCAGTAGACTAATGCTGGAGGACCTGAGTGATCTGGAAGGTTTGTATCGCGATAGCAGATCTCTAATGTACTCTGGTGCTAACCCATTTAATGATTTATACACTAATAATAGCACTTTGAAGTCTATTCTCTGAGCTACAGGGAGCCAGTGTAAAGACTTTAGAACTGGGGTGATGTGTTCTACTTCCTTTGTTTTAGTGAGAACATGAGCAGCAGCATTCTGGATCAGCTGCAGCTGTCTGATTGATTTTTTAGGTAGACCTTTGAAGATACTGGTACAGTAATCAAGGTGGCTAGAGATAAATGCATGGATTAGTTTTTCTAGGTCTCCTTTTGTCATCAGTCCTTAAATCCTAGAAATGCTTCTCAGGTGATAGAAAGCAGACATTATTATTGCCTTTATGTGACCTTCGAGGTTCAGGTCCAAGTCAATTTTGACACCCAGAGTTCTGGCTTGGCCGATAGTTTCTAGTTGGACCAACTGAAGTTGTGTACTGATATTTAATTGATCTTTTTTGGGTCCGAAGATAAGTACTTCAGTTTTGCTTTTGTTCAGTTGGAGGAAATTATGGGATATACAGCTGTTAATTTGCTCAATGCATTTATTGCGGATTTGGACGGGTTCAACATCACCTGGTGACATTGAGATATAAAGTTCAGTGTCATCAGCATAATTGTGGTAGTTGATATTATTTGTTGTAATAACCTGGCTTAATGGGAGCATGTAAATGCTAAATAGGAGGGGCCCTAGGATGGAGCTGCATGTGATTTCTGCTTTTTGTGATGAGAATTGACTTTTCGCCAAGCCCCGCCCCCTTAGTTACTGTTGCCAGGTCCGACAAACAAATGGTCAAACGCGACTAGCGTTAAACGCCGTCACCTTTACTGGGATGTAAAGTGCCGTTAATACAATGTTGCTGAATGAAGCACAGCGCAGCGGTGTCCGGTCTTCTGACATTCATACTTCAGCTGCAGGGAGAAAGCGCAGGTGTCGATGAATATAATGCCGCTGCAAATATGATGATGATTCGGTGAGTGGGCAGATACTATGAGTGCTATTGCTGTCTGCATGCTGTAAGAAACTTAGATGTGAACTTAGTATTAAGTTGGATATTAGGTGGACATTCGTTTCATTAAAGCGGACACTCCCTCCGACGTTTCACCCAGAAATGCGTTAATAAAACAGCTGCATCGCCGCTACCTCCTGAAGGCAGTGGGTTTGGTTTTCAATAAATCTCCATCCATCACAGAATAAACCTGCGAGATCTACCAACAAGTTAACCCAAAAATATTAATAGTTGCCCAAAACCCAAGGAACTTGACACAACAAAGTTTCTTATTAATATGTTACTTTTAAATAAGAGAGGGAGTGGGGCTGTCCAGCCTTTTTTATCCATTGTAGGCATTGCTCACATTGTTTTTTCTGCTTTGGGAATGGAAAAACACATGGAAAAAACACAACTCCTCCAGACAATCTCTCAGGGTTATCTAGTGTCTGATTTACAAACGCAGTGGGCGCAGCACTTCACCATCTGGCTTGGAGTCAATGTTTGTCTGACCTACTCACATAGTACGGTTGCCGTGATTGGACAATGGCCGTTTAGGAGAAGGGGCCGGCAAAAGGTCAATTGGCTAATTGACACAAAGAAGTTCCTGTTCTTGAGGTAGGATTTTAACCAGTCAAGTGCCATACCAGAGAGCCCGACCCAGCTCTCTAGACATTTCAGTAATATATCATGATCAACAGTGTCAAACACCGCACTGAGGTCTAAAAGACTAATACTGTGGTTTTACCACAGTCAGTATTTGTACGGATGCCATTGAAGACTTTGACAAGGGCTGTCTCGATGCTGTGATGTTTACGGAAAACAGACTGATAAATATCAAAGCGCTTGTTCATTGTTTGGAAGCTGTTTAACTGTTGGAACACAGCTTTTTCAATAATTTTACAGATAAATGGGAGATTAGAGATTGGTCTGTAGTTTTGCATTAATGCAGTCTAGCTTCTTCTTTTTTAGAATAGGCTTTATAACTGCTGTTTTTAAACCTTGTAGGAAAACACCTGATAGGAGGGTTGACTTAACTATTTGGATCAGATCCGCCCTGACTACTGGGAAGACTTTTGTTAAGAAAACCTGTTGTTAAGATATCCAAGCAACAGGTGGCAGAGGTTAGTTTCTTAATAATCTAATCAAAGCTCGATTGATTTATTGTTTGGAAATTGGTAATTTCCTCTGCATGGGTGTTAACTGGGCTCAACGTTGGTATTGGGGTTGAAACGGATGTACTGATTGACTTTCTAATGTTCAAGATCTTTCCAGCGAAGAGTCTGGCAAATTCATTGCAGGCCCCGGTGGAGCTTAGTTCAGGGGCTACTGTCTCAGGAGGAGTTAATCTCTTTACTGTAGCAAATAATGTCCTGGCATTATTGTTGTTTCTGTGAATAATCTCAGAAGAATATTCCATTGCATCCTTTTAGGGTTAATAGATATTTGTTCAGTCTCTCTTTATATATCTCATAATGAACCTGGAGTCGAGTTTTCCGGCATTTTCTGTCGGTTCTCTCTGGATCGCTTGTTCACGGAGACTTCTTTATACTCTTGACAGTTTTACCTTATCCATCATGTCAGATTTTGGACAGAAATTCATCTGTCATTTTGGTTACTGAATGTGTGTTGGTGGATGTTGGGGATTTGGATCGGGTTGGAGTGTACATAAGTTTAACATTTTCAGCAGAGTTTTCTTTGAGGAAGCGTTTTATATATGCTTTCAAATGAGATGCAGAAATGGTCAGATAATGCAATGTCAGTTACTGCGATGTTAGAGATATTTAAGTCTTTGCTAATAAGTAGGTCTAGAGTGTGTCCATGATTGTGTGTTGGTTCGTTAATATGCTGGGTTAGGTTTGTCAGTATGGATGCTGAAATCTCCCACAATTTTTAACTGGTCATAGTTTATACAAATTGCAGAGCAAAGGCCGTTGAAGTCATTAAAAAAGTTTGTGTTAGGTTTTGGTGGTCTGTATATGTTTAGAAATACGACTTTGTTTGGTTCATTAGTCTCAACAGACAGATATTCGAAAGATTCAATTTTACCAAGATAAACTTTTTTCAGGTTTATAGAGTTGTGAATGATTGCAGCAAGGCCTCCAGCTCTTCCGTTTTTTCTGCTCTCACTAATGAAATAATTTGCTGGACAATTCCCTAACATTACTGTTTGTTCCTTATTCTTAAATAGCCAAGTTTCAGAAAGAAATAAAGCATGTATATCTTGTGTAATGATGAAATCATTGATTAAGAGAGACTTCCCTGATAGAGATCTCATGTTTTATATAGCTATTTTAATATTTAATGTAGCGAGGACATCATGTAGCGTAGTGGTTAGAGCAGGGCAACCCATGTGCAGAGACTTCAGTCCTCAACGTGGCTGTCTCTGGTTCGAATTCCGTCCTAGTCAACATTTGCTGCACGTCTCCCCTCACCTCTCTTCCCCTTTAAGCTCTGTCCACATTCAATAAAGCCACGCTGGCCCAAAAAAACCTTAAAAAAAATATTATGTAGCTACCTTAATATTTCTTTCAGTGGTCGAAATGCTATTTTTGCAAGATATTATTTTAAGATTCTATGCAGTTCAGTTGTAAGTGTTTTTAGTGTGTAGGGATCTATTGCTCAAAATGATTTGAATATTACTTTCAGAGTGACCGGACACATTTTATTGAGAAATTTGCAGTCTAGAAGTGGTGTCCGGTTGATATCAGATATCAGACACTATTCAGACTGAGGTTTAGTGGAGAGCCATATTGTTTATGTTTTGGGCGTGGTTCAAGTTTTGGGGTAAGAAGGACGCCTCTATTCACTTGGGTTTGAAGGGCTTCAGAGAAGAACTTATATAAGGATGGCGAGGAGGTGGAGGATGGTTGCGAGGATGTTGAGGTGGGATTATGTCTCTGTTTCCCAATTTGTGATTCAGCTTGGTCATATCTGCTGTCTTTTGCATTAGCTGATCTTTCTCTGAAGGAAGCTGGGACATCTTGTCCAGGGTGACAATCTATGTGGGGTCCAGCTGGTTTGCGTCTGCTGTCGTTTTGGCCAGCGGATATGACTCTGGCAGGGGCAAAAAACCATGTTCATGGTCATTCGGAGAGAGTGGGGGCGGGCGACATCCATTGTGTGTCTCAGCTGATACTGGGAGCATTATATTGAGGACAGAGCGGCAGGTTCACATGAGAAAACAAATTAGAGGGATAAGGCCTTTGACCTTTTTTGTTGAGGCTACGTTCGTTTCTTGTAAAAAGGTGCTTCGTTCCACCAAAAATGTTAAAATTGTTTATAAATGTAAATTTAATTGAGCGCTAGGCAGAAACAGATTTAACAAACCTGTTAAATGATCACATTTTTTGCACTGCTCGTCCGATCGCGTTGCTGGAATTGGGCCAGAAAGGAGAAGCTCTATCTTGTGATTGTTAAATTTCTGGAGTAAATTCCAATAAGTCTTTATTTAGAATTTCAGATGGTTTCAGGGAATAATCACCAGCTCCAGCACGAAAAACAATTTTTTCCAGCTCTTCGTTGTTCTCAATAATCCATGGAATTCTGTTAGAGATCTCTTTCACTGTCATCTGTGGAAACTTAAAGACATTGTGTTGATGCATAACTGTTCAATACCTTTTATTGATCCGTCATGAATAACAGTAAGTGCTCTCACTCGCTTGCTGTTCTCTTTGCCCATTTCGTGCAGTTTGTTTTATCTTTATTTACGTTCCGGCGACCTCGGTCTGCTGCTGGCGGTTTTAGCGGGCTGGACTGTGATTAGCTGAGAGGTGCAAATCAATTTTTTAAGGGAAAAATCGGAGTTGTTTCTTGTTGGAGTTTCTTTCGACGTTCCTTTATCTTCTTGGGTGTCTCCCGTCTGAGCGGGAGCCAAGGTTCTGGTGAATGGGGAGTTTTTCCCAATAAACGCCTTCTGTTCGGAGGGGTCTTACTGTGTGTGGATTAGCATTGACCTGCCAGGTTGTCGTTTGTCGTAAGCCACCAGCAGAGTTGTATTGCTTTTGGCATCCTCCCCAAGGCGTCAGAGTTTCATTTCCATATCATGGATTCTTAGAAGTAATTCCTGAAAAGCCTAGTCAGAGCAGAGGTCCATTTTGTAATTCTTGGTTTCTTATGAGGTAGTCCCAAAAAGAAAAAGATGGGGGGGAAACCGTCCCAGGGAAATCAGTCTGGTATCCGTCTGAATTTAAGTATGTGCAAAAAGTCACAATAGAAAAACTTTAAACAAATAAAAGTAGAGAAATAAACCTAAAGCAGAAGTGAGCAGGGAAGGGGAGCCGGAGGAAAGGAAAAATACGCCCTTCTTCTCCAACAGTCAGCTTAGTTTGTTAGCTTCATTGTAGATTCCATTCATTTGCGGCAGTGTGGAACATAACATTCATATTAGTCGGTCTGTGGCTTTTAAGCGTCTCTCATGTTTGTAATACACATGTCTTGATCTGCCAATTGTCTGTGATGTAGTGAGCAATAAATGTAATAACAAAGCTGTACTTTCAGTTTTTCATCTTATAGCACTGATGCTACAGAGGTTGCTGGTTTTGTAGCACAGAAAAAAAGTTTTATAAACAAAATATGTGATTTACAATCTTTTAAAACCTTGTCTTCAAGAAGAGACTTTGGAACTTTCTGCATGGAGTTTGCATGTTCTCCCTGTGCATGCGTGGGTTCCCTCCGGGTACTCCGGCTTCCTCCCACATTCCAAAAACATGACTGTTAGATTAATTGATCACTGTAAATTGTCCTTAAGTGTGAGTGTGTGCATGGTTGTTTGTCCTGTTTGTCCTGCCCTGTGATGGACTGGCGACCTGTCCAGGGTGTACCCCGCCCATTGACAGCTGGAGATAGGCACCAGCACCCCTGCGACCCATTAAGGATTAAGCGGTTAAGAAAATGGATGGATGGATGGGTATACTGCAGAGAGAAGGGAACTGGTTCAAGATATCAAATTTCAACTGAGCATCCAAGACCTTTTAAACAAAATCTGTAGTTCTTTAAAAAAAAAAAAAGCTGAGATATTTTGATAGGGCAAAATTAACAGAAAGAATACAACTTTTGTTTGTTCTTTAGTACTTAGTAGAAAAAAGTTGGGCATATTTAGTATGCACCAAACATTGCTTACCAACCACCATCAAAAAGAGGTTCATGGCTTATGTCATCATTTTTACTGTTTTTTGTCCGAATTTATTGAACTCAGCATATATTTCGAACGTGATTGCACCACAGGTGTGCAGCTCTGCCAGATGTTTGTTTTTGGCTTATAAAAAAAAAAGGATTGTCTGGCAAATTTCTAAAAGAAAGTAGCTGAGGTGGTCAGTAGCCTCGAGAAGTCCTTTCAGATGGCCCAAAAATTTGCCCTCAGTGAAGACTGGTCAGGCTGGATTTCTCTTTCTTCCTACATTCTGAAGCATCAGGCTACCAGTTACAGTTATTTAACTGAAACGTCGGTAGCGCGTCAGACCCGACCCTTGCTGGAATGACACACTGTGGAGTCTGTTGGCTGACAAACAATACGAATAGTGAATATTTAGGCTGTAAAAGTTTAGAAAAAATATTTTTTAAGAATCAAAACTGTAACATTTTGAACGTGAGATTTGTACGTGAATCAAATTCTTCTGACACCCCTGTTGGTGGCACTGTTGTCTTAGAGCAAGAAATGCCTGAATTTGAGTCCCAAGCATTGGAATACTGTCCAGTTCACATATTCATGGTGGTTTATCAAAAGCTTGGGTGTGAATACTTTTTAAAACATTATAGAGCAGATAAAATACGATGGAACACTTACTGCCTGGAGCTTGGTCATCCTGGTCATCCGAAAAGAGTTCATCCAAAGTCTCTTTACTGGAGTGACATTCCTTTTCTTCCTGAAAGGTCAAGGAAGGGAAAAAAATGGAGATTAAAAAAAAGAATTAAAGGAGAACATTTTATAGGAGATTAATTTGACGAGTTCTCACTAAAACAAACTTAGGTTTTTAATGGTTAACAATTTATCTTGAGACCGGTAACAGTTATTTTAATGTGAAACCAGAGTACGGCTGTAAACTCCCTAAACCATCTGAAGCAGCACATATAAACTGCGTTTCACATTTAAATAAAACCAAATTAAAAAATGTTTTTATTTTTTTTATTCTGTGGTAGGTACACACACTATATTTGTGTTTTGTGTAAGTATTGTTAATCATTCAGGATGCCTCATTATGATTACGGTAGTAGAATACATATCCATTAAAATGGCTTGATTCACTGCAAATGATGCCTTGTAAGAGCATTTCATTTCTGAATACTGAATACTTACTGAGGGGGAGAGGTCTTCATCAAACTTTTTCAGTTGGTTCATGAACTCTAAATGCTTCTTCTCCTCCTCGAGCTGGGCGACGTTCTGCTCACTCTTCTGCAGTTTCTGCTGCGTTCCAGCTAGTTCATCCCTTAACCACTGATTCTCCTGGCAGAGTCTGCGTACCTGAGCACGGAGCTTCTGCTTCGCTGACTCAACTGAGCTTAGGTGGCTGGAAAGTGCCATCATCACCTAAGTAGAGAGAGGTTCAAGCACAAATAATGTGAGGCATCCAAGGTAATGCATAATCTTTAAAAGGACACAATTAAATCTTTTGTGGATGCGTTCACTGCACAGAAACATTAGTGATACCTAACTGCAACAATAAACGAAAAACCTAGAAGTTGTAAATTAAAGTCTGCATAGAAATTCTATGGAGATAGAAAAGTCTCATTATTAATAAACTCAAGCAGGGGTTTTCACGAATGTATATGCTCATTCGGAAATGCACATGGTCTGTTTCACAAATGCACATGCGGAGGTTCAGAAATATAATTTTCAAAAACACTTGTAATATAAATTCAGAAATGCACACAATCTGTTTCACAAACGCACACGATCTGTTTTACAAACGCACACAATCTGTTTCACAAACGCACACGATGAGGTTCACAAACGCACATGATCTGTTTCAAAAAGGCAAACAATCTCTTTAAAAAATGCAAAAAATCTGTTTCAAAAATGCAAACAATCTGTTTCATAAATGCACCCAAGCTGTTTCACAAATATAATTTTGAAAAAAGCTCCAAATATGTACTCACAGATCATACAAATTCCTGAATGTGCATGAACCCACCACTTCTAATTTGTGAACCTTTCTGCATTTGTGAGAGAATTCTGTGTGGTGAGTTTTGAGACTCACCTAATGCGGACGAACAACTGATGTCACCATTGGCTAAGAAACCTGTCAATCAAATTAATCACTTAGCCACCTGTTCGCTTTCAGCCAATGGTATAGGTCCTAACATGTTCCATCGACATTGTGGGCCGAACAATAATTAGTCATTACTAATCCATTACCTGTTCATTAAACAGTGGGCATACATTACTTGTTTTTATCATTTGATATGTAAAGTTTATATTGGTCATTGTGATATATATGAACCTTGAAGGAGAAGCACCCATTGTTTATCTTGCTAAGAATGTATATTTCTTTACATTTCTTATTACTTTAAAACTTGTTTGAAGTACTTGCACAAGTTTAAGACGCTGCTGTTCGCTTTAAAAAAAGTTTACATAATATATTACTTTATTACAATTATAATTAATAAAACTTACTCAAAATAGTATTTTCTGTTAGTTTTTATGATAATACTTTGTCATTCAATTAGCGTGGATAAGCGTTGAAAACTGATGAACTTAAAGGAACACTTCGACTTTTTGGGACTTTAGCTTCTTCACAGTATCCCCCAGAATTAGATAAGCCCATACATACCTTTTTTCATCTCCGTGCGTCCTTTCTGTCTGTTTGACACACCCACCGATAGCCTAGCTTAGCTCAAAGACTGGATGTAAATGGGTCCAGCTAGGATAATAATTCCAATAAGTGATAAAATAACGCCAACATTCTCCTATTTACATGTTGTGGTTTGTATAGTCACAGTGTGTACAAATAGTGAGAATAATCTGCATTCAGCGCAAAGATTTTCAGACATAATCTCTCCACACAATGGAAAGTGGGAGTCAACCAAAAATATTATATTGATATTTTTCCCCCCTCCACAGTAAAAAATTTAAAAAACTTCCGCCAAATCCACGACATTGAGGTCATGTTTTTTTTTTCTATCTTCAAACAGTACCTGCAACTTTGCAGAATGTTTTTGGAGTAGAAAGGAGTCTTTAAAAATCTTCAAAGTAGCATCTGCGCAGAAAGAAAACATGACAGTGTGCGTGGTGGTAGAGAGGTATATTCACTGTTGAAATACACATTTGTTTATCTACTCTTCCCATTTAATAAATATAGGAGGAGAGCTCTCTATATCATCTCTATAATCTGTTAGGATCCACAAATATGATCGATTTGTAATCTGCAGTACTTTTTTTAGAATAGTTACCTTTAGTTTCGCAATTGACTGGATCGCTCGCGGCTTGCTCAAAAAGTAGGTCAGACGCCGAAACGATCACTTAAGGTCGCTCAGAGGCTGCTATGAACCAGGCTTCAGGTTTGCTGGGGACAAACCAGCCATAGTAAGTGCTGGGGAAAATGTCCTCGGCGTCCCTGGTTAAAATGACGTATATATGCCAGGTAAATTGATTAAGCCACTGCTTGTCAAACCCACTGTCTGTGTTTTTGAGATACTTTTCTGTCCTACATTCTGACCCTTGCCAGTCCCTGCTTGCAACTATGTTCAGACCTGACACAATTTTCACATCTTGTCACAACTATGATTACCTTTTAACTGCCAGTTACACTAATTTGTCTGCACTGGATTCCTGGCTCTCCTAGCGAGGACGATTTTTTTAAGTAGTGGCTGATTTTCCCAGCCATTTCTGTAACGCTAAAAACCATTGTTACTCTGAGACGGCGGATTTTAAAAAACAACATAAACATGACCTGCTTGGATGCAAAAAAACAAAAAATATTTACCTGGTTGAAGAGGTAGTGTTCTGACAAAATAGCATACATTGTCAGAATAGCATACCATAACTGGAGTCATCTAACCAATTTTAACCAACCCACAAGTTTTTGTTCTTACCCTTAGGTCACAGAAGGACAAATATGCTTGCTTTTAAATGGCTAAATCTAAACCTAAATATATAAACTGCTCACAAAAATTAAAGGAAGACTTTTTTTATTGGGCCTGGCATGAAATCAATTAAACCTGTCGGATAATTTTTCTGGTTGGTTAAGCAGCTGAGGGCATCGTTAATCACTTTCACTGGTGTGAATGTCTCTACCCAAACATTCAGGAACAGACTTCATGAGGATGGCCTGTGGGTCCTGAGGGCCCTGTAGTGGGCCCTGTGCTCACTGCCCAGCACTGTGGAGCTCGACTGGCATTTGCTCAAAAACACCAGAATTGGCAAGTCCGCCACTAGCACGCTGTGCTTTTTACAGACGAGAGCAGGTGCACGTGTGATAGACGTGAAAGAGTCTGGAGAAGACAAGGAGAATGTTATGCTGCCTGCAACTTCGTTCAACATGACAGGTTTGGTGGTGGGTCAGCGATTATCTGGGGAGGCATATCCATGGAGGGACGCAAAGACCTCTACTGCCTAGGAAATTGTGCTCTGACTGCCATAAGGTATCGAGATGAAATCCTTGAACCCATTGTCAGACCCTACGCTAGTGCAGTAGGTCCTGGTTTCCTCCTAATGCACAAAAATGCCGACCTCATGTGGCAAGAGTAGGCAGGCAGTGGCTGGAGGATGAAGGAGTTGCAAGAATTGAATGGCTTCAACGATCCCCTGATTTAAACCCAATAGAACATCTGTGGGACATTATGTTTCAGTCCATTAGGCGCCGCCAGGTTGCTCCTCAGACTGTACAACAGCTCAGGGATGCCCTCACACAGATTTGGGAGGAAATGCCACAAGACATCATCCGTCGTCTCATTGGGAGCATGCCCCGACGTCAAGCATGCATACAAGATCGCGGGGGCCTCACAAGATAATGAAAAGCATTTAGAGTTGCAGAAATTTCGTTTTTGAAAAAATAGAATAGCCTGCCACATCTTCATTTCACTCTGATTTTAGGGTGTCTACACAATTGAGCCCTCTGGAGGCTGAACACTTTTATTTCCATTAAAAGACTATGCATTCTTTTGTTCCTAAGACATTGCCCTGTCGTTATTTGTATAGATATCCAACTTTATATTGAGATCTGATGTATCTAATGTGTTTCTTTAAAGTGTTACTTAAATTTTTGTGAGTAGTATATATATTTAAGTTGATTTGAACAGATTTTAAACACCAAAGGAAAAAGTATGTTGTTTTTTTTACTGCTGCGCATGCGCATTAAGCGAAAGTATGTCATTCTAATGGCTATGCTGTTTTGTTAGAAAACAGGGGGGAAATCAGGACGCTTTTTTG
The DNA here is from genome assembly GCA_028564705.1 of Apricaphanius iberus. Lineage (NCBI taxonomy): Eukaryota > Metazoa > Chordata > Actinopteri > Cyprinodontiformes > Aphaniidae > Apricaphanius > Apricaphanius iberus. Next base: position 679,003 of record JAPXFQ010001678.1, on the reverse strand, counting down.
CTTCAGCTCTTCTCGTGTAAAGCTTGGTTACCTGACCTGTACACCGCTGATACAGCGCCCCATAGTTGCGTAACGCTGCAACTGCAGTTAAAATAACGTCCATATAGCTGGGGGCAGCGCGATATCAGGCTGGGGCGACACAAAATTAGCTGGAGGCGGCCGCTAATTTTAACGCAGGAAAAACCCTGATATATATATACACACACAAACATACAGGGGTTGCGTTGTGCGAATATTTTCCGTATTGGACCGTTTTTTTTAGAACGGTGACGGAAAATCTGAAGGCTGTCCATCATTTTTACAGATTAGTGTTCATACCTCCCTCTTACGCTGGAAGTAAATATGCAGATTGTTTTTCAACTCTATGCAACGAATTCATATAAATAAATTCCATCCAATATTTGTTCCACTTCTTCTTGAAGGGTTAGCGAGGTGTCACATCTCCAAAGGTCAGTGGACTAGAGGCAGGGTACAACCTGGACAGGTCGCCAGACCATTGCAGCTAAATACATTAATTAAAAGAAAAGATTCACAGACATTGTATTCAATGCATTTCGCTGACTGGGAGCTTACTGCAAGTTTGAAAATCACAGAGAAGTGCACTTTCAGCAGCGCAGCTGGTTAGACACGCTCCAAAGAGCAAGATGTGCGCCAAAGACAAGTGTTGTGCGGCACCCGCTGCTGCTTTACCTGAAGGTATTCCTCCGCTAGTTTACATGTCAACTTCTGGTCGCTACGACAGGAAAAATGTTTTCTCACATCAAAACTTTTTGTCTGAATTGATTAACTTAATTGCAGTCTCCAGGGGGTCTGTGTACATTCAGGCAGTTCGTTTTTTCGTTTTAAACAAAAAATGAATAATCAAAAACACACTTGCTATTCGTTTTTTCATTTTTTGTTTCACACGAAAAAACGGATCACGAACCCTTATCTGATTTTTCGTTTTGGAAATGGAAAAAAAACGGATAACGAGAACTCATTTTTGATTTTGGCGAGTAACCCGATCCGGAAGTTTTCTCTGAGGTCGAGGTAAACACTTTGTGTACAGAGCGGTTCATTTATACACACAAGCTGCCACAACAGACAGACAGCCTGACTTTTCATATGTGGATTAAGGACAACGCAAGAATAGAGAAGCGTTAGAGATAGGTGTTTTATTTTACTGACAACTAGTTTACGATTACGGAGGTCTGCTTTAGTGAGTAGGGTGTATGTTGCTAGGCTACACACTTAAAAATGGAGGATACGATGGCGATGTTCAACATACTGCTTAGTCTGCGGCTTTTGTCAGACTACAAAACCAACCTACATAGATAAGGAGTAATTTTCTGAAGAAGTGAAGGAGAGTGGACGCCATAAAGCAGCAAGACAGGAGACCAGCTGGACCACTTATATGGTGAGCTAATGCTAAAGTAGGCTAAAAAAAAGCTAAAGCTCAACATAAAATTGTGTAAATGCTGATGTATTAAGGTTAATTTATATGTATGCTGTGTGTATTTCAGATAAATGTCCTGTAAAATCATCGCAGCAGGTGTCAGCGTTAAACCAGCCTCCCTGTGGTACGAGCTTTTTCCTGCAATGTCAGAAAATTATTTGGGCAGACTGAAGGGAAGATGACGCTGCTTTCTGAAAAGTTACAACGTTTTTATTCCTTAAATGAAAAATTATGACTGTGATATCCATCCTATGAAAGTCTATTGGTGTGCTGGGCTGCTCTGCATGAAACTTATGAGAACTCATGGAATGATCCTAATGAACATATTATGGATGTTAATGATGTAAATAAAATTGTGACATGATTTTAAAATGCATTCATTTTTTCGTGTGAAACAAAAAATGAAAACCAGTGTTTTTGAATTTTCATTTTTTGTTTGAAACGAAAAAACAAACTGCCTGAATGTACATGGACTCCAGGGCCTGAGCGTAGTGCGGATAGCTAAACCTCCATGAGGGGTAAAAATTCAAAACCTCATGGCCATAACTTCTGCAACACTCTGCCGATTAGAATACCAAAAAAAATTTGAGTTCCATAGCGTGCAGGAACCACATCAGGCGTTCCTATAATAAGTGCAAGCGTTTAATTTCATTTTAATGTGTAATTGTCTGCTCAGGTTGTTTTGATTTAAAAATACTTAAAAGGAATAAAAAAATAAATAGATACCATTGAATAGTTAAGCCTATTAACTCGTCAGACAACTGCTGGACACACAGGTATGCCCCCCTGTCACCATATATATATATATATATATATATATATATATATATATATATATATGGTGACAGGGGAATGACAGGATGCCTGTGTCCAACAATCGTCTGACGAGTTAATACATATGTAATAGCATCTATAAAGTAGTATTAAATCAAAACAACCTGACCTGAGAACTATGCATAAAAATGAAAGACTTGTGCTTATTATTAGAATACTTGATGCGGTTCCTGCACTCAATGGAATCCAAATGCTCTAATCTACTAATCAAATAGTCAGATTGTTGGATAAGTTATTGTCCTGAGGTTTTGGGTTTCTGCCAAGGAGAGAATAGATTACCCCTCATGGGGATTTAGCAGTTGATCTGAAGGCAAAATCCATGCTTTGCTCCCATACTGGAGACTGCAATTACTTTAATAACTTCTGACTAAACGTTTTAATATGAGGAAACATTTCTCCTATTAAGGCAACCTGAAGTCAAAGACTCTCAGAACAAGTCTTTTCCTGACCCATCAACTAGCAGAGGATACCCTGCAGTTAAAGCACACATCTGGCTCTATGGAGCATGTCTAACCGGGTGCACTGGAATGGATGGACTGGCGACCTGTCCAGGGTGGACCCTGCCGCTCTCCCGATAACCGCTGGAGATATGCACCCGACCCCCCACAACACTTTAAGGAGAAACGGAATAAAAAATGGATAGAATTTATTTACCCACACTCTGTGACGAGTTGAAAAACAAAAAGTCTGTGCACTGCTAATAGCGGAGTGTGAATAATAATTTGTAAAAATTAAAGCCTTAAGAATTTTCCATCACCGTTCTAAAAAAAAAGGTCAAATACAGAAAACACCCGGTCAAAGCGACCCCTGATACATGAATCAGTTTTATTGGATTTCACGTGAAAGACCAATACAAAGTGGCATACACATGAGAAGTGGAACGAAAATCATACATGTATGATTGGAATAATGTATTATTCCAAACATTTTTTACAAATAAATAATTGAAAAGTGGGGTGTGCATAATTATTCAGCCCCCTTTGGTCTGAGTGCACTCAGTTGCACATAGACATTGCCTGATGAGTGCTAATGACTAAATAGAGTGCACCTGTGTGTATTCTAATGTCGGTAAAAATACACATGCCCTGTGAAAACCTCAGACGTTGTCTAAGAATGTTGGGAGAAACAACACCATTAAGTCCAAAGAACACACCAGGCAGGTCAGAGATAAAGTTATTGAGAAATGTAAAAAAGGCTTAGGCTACAAAAAGATTTCCCAAGCCTTGAACATCCCACGGAGCACTGTTCAAGCGATCATTCAGAAAAGAAGGAGTATGGCACAACTGTAAATCTGACAAGACAAGGCCGTCAACCTAAACTCACAGGCTGAACAAGGAGTGCGGTGATCAGAAATGTAGCCAAGAGGCCCATGGTGACTCTGGATGAGCTGCAGAGATCTACAGCTCAGGTGGGGGAATCTGTCCATAGGACAACTTTAGTAGTGCACTGCACAAAGTTGGCCTTTATGGAAGAGTGGCAAGAAGAAAGCCATAGTTAAAATAAAACCATAAGAAGTCCCATTTGCAGCTTGCCACAAGCTACGTGGAGGACACAGCAAACCTGTGCAAGAAGGTGCTCTGGTCAGATGAGACCAAAATGGAACTTTTGGGCAAAACTAACACTGCACATCACTCTGAACACACACCATCCCCACTGTCAAATATAGTGGTGGCAGCATCATGCTCTGGGGGTGCTTCTCAGCACTCAGCAGGGACATGGAAGCTGGTCAGAGTTGATGGGAAGATGGATGGAGCCATATACAGGGCAATCTTAGAAGAAAATCTCTTGGAGTCTGCAAAAGACTTGAGACTGGGGCAGAGGTTCACCTTCCAGCAGAGCAATGACCTTAAACATAAAGCCAGGGCAACAATGCAATGGTATAAAACAAAACATATCCATTTGTTAGAATGGCCCAGTCAAAGTCCAGATCTTAGATGTGTGTTTTTGGATCATTGTCGTGTTGGAAAAATGCACGACAACAAGTGCACGGAGTAGTAGCAGCATCTTCTCCTTCGGTATAGAGCAGTAAATTATTGAGTTCATGATACCATCAATAAAATGCAGCTCCCCAACAGCAGCAGTAGTCATGCAGCCCCACACAAGGACACTGCTTGGTTTTTACTGTAGCCGGCATGCATTTTTCTTTGATATCCTCAACTTTATGACACCATACAGTTTTTAAACTATTAGTTCCAAAAACAGTGATCTTGGTCTCATCACTCCAGAGTATAGAGGGGGTTGTAAGTAATTCAGCAAAGTAAAAAACACCTGTAGGGAATAGTAGCATCTGCTTTCAAGGCTTGATCACCCCCTATTACTGCAGTACAGCTTTAAATTGTTAACCCATTTTGTATTGCCTGAAAAAAGCCTTTTAGTATATATTTCTATAATCTACATTACTTTTCGGTTTTGGGTAAACTTACTTTTTGTTAACTTCTGGCAGTTCAACACTTACCTATGTATCATTTCAAGCTATTTATTGGACTTCAGTGGCTTTTATATATATATATATATATATATATATATATATATACACTCTATATCATGTGTGTGCAGAAAATATATGTGTATATGTGTATGTGAGTGTAACTAGATACTCCAGTGCTAGCTGTAGTCCAACATGTCCCAACCCACTAAAATCTGTTATTGGTAAATTTTAATACTAAAAAAGTAGTATTTCCTGCGAAAATGCAGTGAGAATGCTGTAAGCTTAATTTATTTGCAGAAAATAGCTTAAATATTTAAAGTCAACTGTAGATGACTTGCTGAACAGAAGCAGAATCAGCAGGAAAAAAAAACTCTTGTCAACTCTACCACATAGCAAAATTGTAAAAATGTACTAAAATTTCAACGTTACCTAAAATAAGCTGAATTGCAAATGTTAGCTAAAAGAACTAGTGGTTACATTTCAGGAAACAATATATTTGTTAAAATTTGTTAATTCATTCAGCAAATTAACAATAACCTATAACATCAATATTAGTTACAGTTTGCTAAAATGATAGTGTTAGCAAGAATGGTGGTGGTAGAATATTGCCAAACACATGCATGTTGGTAAATAATAATTCAGTCCTTTCAGTTTATTAAAAAAAATAGCTAAATTTGAAATGACAGCTAAAATTAGTTCAAATGCAAATGCTAAGACTTTAATGATAAACCGTGGGTTCTTTCATGTATTTACCTAAAGTTTTGTAGGAGCAATGATTTTGTGAAAATGAGATTGATTTCACAATTTCTGAATATGACCTTATTCAGTGAAGAGCAGATTTGTTACGCTCAAATAATTATTAATAAGTAACAGTAACAGGTATCAAAAAACTGTTGAATCATTATCTGAAGGTCAAGTTCTGAAGTTATATTAGCACAAGGCTAAAATTTCTATGACACATGACTATGAATATAGATCAGAATCCAGCTTTTCTGCTCTGAATTTTTACAGAGTCCCAATGCATTGCCCTATTCACTTCTGGGAGACTCCACGTTTTGCCAAAAATTTATATCTGTCACATCATTTATGGGAATCATAGAGAACATGGATGATTAAAAATATGGCATGCATGTATTAAAATTTGTAGAATAATTAAATGGCATGCATGTATTAAAATATGTAGAATAATTAAATAACTTTTTACCTATCCAAACTCTCACAATTATGACAGTTTTGAAAATAACTAAAAAAAACGATTTTTTTCATAAAGGCTAGTGTATTTAATCACTAATGGCTAAAGCTTTGAAGAACCATACCTGAGCTTCACTCAGACCAAGTTCAAGCATCTCCAAGGACTTCTGGATTATGTGTGACTTCTCCTCCACCAAGACTCCTCCTTCGTCCTGCTTCAGGCAACGGAGTGTACCCAGCAAGCCTTCTAGGATGGAATGATGTTCTTGCTTCAGAGCTTCCAGTCCCTGCATCACCTGCTTGGTCCGGGAGATTATCTCATCCTGGGAAAGTTTCTCCCCGTGATCCTCCTCCTCCTTCACACAAACCATAGTGGACATGTCCTCACGCATCCTACAGATTTAAACGACAATGAAAGAAAAGCTTCAGTTGCTGACTTGAGTACGACATAATTCAAACAGAAAAACAACAATAGCTAGAAAAAGTTGTATTTCCAGGAAAAAAGAAGGGGTGGGTCATTCTCTGAATTCAGGTCACTTTGGGGTCTCCGACATCCACCAACGTGATTTTTTTCTGATGAAGGAATATTAATAGCACATAGCATGAGAAAAAAGAAATTTACTTTTTCCAATTACTTTTTCCAAGACAATATTTTTTTTTCAAAAACAATGATAAATATATTTTTTGCATGTAAAAGGGGTGAAAGGTTGAGCTTAACGTCAGTTTGATGACAAACGCAATAAAATATAGGTCAGAAAGTATGCTAATAATTATCTCTCTTTACTGTATGAGCAAGAAAAGACTTGAGTGCTGACTTCCTGGGTGCTAAGAAAGTTTAGCTGAACAAATATTTTTAATAAGGGGGAAATTTGTATGCTGTTGAATAATATTAAGGGACACAATTAAATTAAGCTATTTTATATATAACTAGAAAATTTGAGGAAATTTAAAGAGGGCCTGCCACGATGTGCGTAATGATTCTGAACCTCAATAAGAACTTCTGTTGACATGTTCAGCAACATTACTGTACTGTAGTACTGTTTGGGTATGTAGTACTGTATTTCACCAATTAGTACTGTGTAGTACCGTATTTTGCCATGTAGTACTGTGTATTACTATATTTGACCATGTAGTACTGTGTGGTACTGTATTGGACCATGTAGTACCTTGTAGTACTGTATTTCCCCATGTAGTACTGTATTGGACCATGTAGTACCCTGTAGTATTGTATTTGACCATGTAGTACTGTATTTGACCGTGTAGTACTGTGTAGTACTGTATTTGACCATGTAGTACTGTGTAGTACTGTATTTGACCATGTAGTACAGTGTAGTCCTTTATTTCACCATGTAGTACTGTGTAGTACTGTATAGTACCACGTAGTACTGTGTAGTACTGTATTTGACCATGTAGTAGTAGTGTGTAGTACTGTACTGTACCAAGTAGTACTGTGTAGTACTGTATTTAACTATGTAGTACTGTGTAGGCCTTCAAGGCCCAAGTTAAAGGCCTGCCGGCCTTTGCTCCCACTTCGCTTCTGCTTACCTCAGCACAAGGTGCAACTTCATGTCAGTCGACATCAGCTCCAGCTCCACGTCAGCCGGCCTCTGCGCCGACCTCAGTTCCTCCAACACTGCAACCATACTCCAAGCCATAAAGCTCGGCATCAGTCCACCCTGCTCCTTCACACTCAGCGCCACAAGGTCACACTCTGCTATACTCCACACCGCGAAGTTCAGCTCCGCCATACTCCACACCGCGAGGTTCAGCTCTGCCATACTCCACACCGCGAGGTTCAGCACCGCCATACTCCACACCATGAGGCTCAGCTCCGCAATACTCAATACCGCCGGCCTCCAAGGCTCAAGGTTCCACGCTGCCGGCCTCCAAGGCTCAAGGTTCCACGCCGCCGGCCTTCTCGTCCTCTGGTCCCAAGTCTGCTGGTCCCTCGTCGCCGGCCTCCTCGAGTCTTGCACCCACGCCACCGGCCGCCACGTCATTAGTCTACTGTCCACTTTTGTCCCTCCGACCTGGACACCCTCCTCCCGCCCTGGCTTGAGGTTCCTGCTTGGTGGACCAGGAGGTGCCACCTTGGGGGGGGGGGGGGGGGTACTGTCATGATCCGTCCATCTGTCTTGTCTGTGTCATCATTTTCTTCCCTTCCAAGGCCAGCTCCTGTGTCCTTGTTTGTCTTATTGTTATCAGGTGTGTTCTGTGAAGTCTTCCCAGTGTTCTCCTCCCCTCTCCAAGGTGTTCTCTATTTTGGTTAAGTACCCCTTCCCACAGTATATATACCCTCTTATGTCTATCTGTCCTCGTCAGTTCGTTGTCGCTCACGTCCAAACTATGTCCTGTCTCATCAGTCTGTGGATTTTCGGTTTATTGAATAAATGGTTCGCAAAGGCCCTAAACGCTGCTCTGCATTTGGGTCCTCTCTCAACCAAAACATGACAGTATCCTTTTTTTTCTCACTGTCCAACATGAAATCGGAATAAACTTTTCCTATTCTAGGTCAATTAAAATTAATACAATTATTTCTATTTACTAAATTTCAAAATAAATAGGAGGATTTTTTTCCAGACATTTTTTAAATCACTTTTTTCAAAGTCAGAAGTTTACAAACAATTCATTAGTATTTGGTATTATTGCCTTTAAACTGTATGACGTGGGTCAAACGTTTTGGATATCCTTCCACAAGCTTCTCACAATAATTTGTGGGGATTTTGGCCGATTGCTCCTGACAGAACTGGTATAACTGAGGCAAGTTTGTAGGTCGCCTATCTCGTACACTTCTTTTCAGTTCTTCCCATAAATTTTCCCTGAGACGGTTTCTGACAGTTTGTGCAGAAATTGTTTGGTTATGCAAACCAATTGTTTCAGCAGCTGTCTGAGTGGCTGGTCTCAGATGATCTTGGAGGTGAACCTGCTGGATGTGGAGGTCCTGGGTTGGTGTGGTTACACGTGGTCTGCGGTTGCGAGGCCAGTTGGATGTACTGCCATATTCTCTGAAACACCTTTGGAGACGGCTTATGGTGGAGAAATGAACATTCAATGCACGCTCCCTCAATGCTTGTGGCATCTGTGGCATTTTGCTGTGAGACAAAACTGCACATTCCAGGGTGGCCTTTTATTGTGGGCAGTATAAGGTACACCTGTGCACTAATCATGATTTCAGATCAGCATCTTGATGTGGCACACCTGTGAGGTGGGATGGATTATCTCAACAAAGCAGAAGTGCTCACTATCACACATTTAGACTGATTTGTGAACAATGTTTGAGAGAAATTGTAATATTGTGTATCTGGAATTAATTTTAGATCTTTATGTCCATCTTATGAAAAATGGGAGCAGAAACAAAGGTGTTGCGTTTATATTTTTGTTGAGTGTAGATCTGCGCTGTGTGATGGCCTCTCCAAAACATTGACTTTGTTATCCTTAAGCCACTTAGTAACCAGTTTGGCAGTATGCTTTGGATCATTATCCATTTGAAAGACCCATTTGCGCCCAAGCTTCAACTTCCTGGCAGAGGTCTTCAGATATTGCTTCAATATTTCCACATAGTGTTCCTTCTTCATAATACCATCTATTTTGTGAAGTGCACCAGTCCCCCCTGCTGCAAAACAACCCCACAACATGATGCTACCACCCCCATTTTCAAAGTTGGGATCGTGGTCTGAGGCCTGCAAGCTTCGCCCTTTTTCCTCCAAACATAACGATGGTCATTGTGGCCAAACAGTTCAACTTTAGTCTCATCAGACCACAGGACATGTTTCCATAAAATAAGGTGTTTATCCTTGTGTGAATTAGCAAACTTTAGTCTGGCTTTTTTGTGTTTCGTTTGGAGTAAAGCCTTCTTTCTTGCAGAGTAGCCTTTCAGCCCTCTTCTGTACAGTACTCGTTTCACTGTGGATAATGAAACACTTTTACCATCTTCAGCCAGCACCTTTACAAGGTCTTTTGCTTTAGTCCTTGGGTTGTTCTGGACATATGGGACAAAAATGCGTTCATCTTTGGGACCCAGAATCCGTCTCCTTCCAGAGCGATATGATAGTTGGATGTGCCCATCGTCTGTGATGGACTTGCGACCTGTCCAGGGTGTTCCCCCGCCTCTCGTCCGTTGACAACTGGAGATAGGCACCAGCCCCCCCGCGACCCCTGGAGGACTAAGCGGTTCAGAAAATGGATGGATGGATGTTCCCATCGTGCTTATACTTGCCTATAATTGTTGAGCAGATGAACGTGGCACCTGCAGGCATCTGGAAATTGCACCCAAGGATGAAGCAGACTTGTGCAAGTCCCGTATTCTCTTCCTGATCTCTTTACTGATTTTTTTTTATTATCCCATGATGATTCACAAGGAAGCGTGTACAATTGGTCAAAAATGGCGTGTTTGTTTCAAAATGGCTGACTTCCTGTTGGGTTTGGACTACGGCTCTAAGAGACTTTTTTTGTAGATCCTTAGGCACTACATATGTGTGTTGAATGACATTGTGCTCAGATAAAGTATGGCTTGCCCACCAGATATGAGGCTACATAACTCTCCAGAGATGGACTAATATCCATCATGTCAAATCTGGTTAGGATTGGATAATTTGTCTGGATATTAGAGCCAAACGTATGGCCATGGCGTGATGACTCACTTTGCAAGCCACCACAGCCACACCCTTTTATGAAAACCTTCAGTACTGGACACAGAGTTACCCCAACTGATGTAGAGCCGCTGTGCAGCGTTGTTATGCCAATTTGCTCAATTGTGTAAATTCTGGAAATTTCACGGCAAAACAGTACACTTCCTGTTCTTAGGGGGCGGGGCTTAAGTGATGTCAATGTTTGACGATATAGGATCGTCAGGGACGTTATGACCATCCTTTAGAGATGGTTTCAACCAACTGTGACTTTCTAAAGAGAAGTTGTAACTGTTTCAATATTTATGGCAAGAAGCTTAAGTTTGAGGCCTAGCCACACCCACATGGTTTGATGTAGAAAAATTATTTTGATAACTTTTGATCCCCAATGCCTTCTGTCTCTTTTCCCTGGTTTAGAAGTCTCTAGGTCAAAACCTGTAGGAGGAGTTTGATCAAGTACGACGTGTACAAATGGTACAAAATAGCGTGTTTGATTCAAAATGGCTGACTTCCTGTTGGGTTTGGACCATGGCTCCAAGAATCTTTTTTGTAGATCTTCAGGCACTACATATGTGTGTTGAAGGACATTGTGCTCAGATAAAGTATGGCTTGGGGCTGGTGTTTTTAAGGGTTTTAGGGGGCGCTGTAGAGTAATTAGGCCACGCCCACCAGATATTTGCATACAAAACTCTCCAGGGATGGACCAATATCCATCCTGGTTTGGATTGGATCAGTTTTCTGGAAATAAGAGCCAAATGTATGGCCATGGCGCGACGCCTCACTTCGCCACGCTGCCACAGCCACACCCTTTTTTGAAAACCCTCAGTAATTGACAAAGAGCTACCCCAATCGGTTTGCACCCGATTTGTATCATCAATATGGGAATTTGCTCCAATGTGTAAATTCTGGAACTTTCACGGCAAAAAATTACACCTCCTGTTCTGCGGGGCTTACGTGATGACAACATTTGACCATCTAGGATCGTCACGGACCTGATGAACACCGACCCATCGGTGACTTTCTGAAGAGCAATTATAAGTGTTTGAATATTTTTGCCGAGTAGTCCAACTTTGAGGCCTGGCCACGCCCCTTCACCAAATAAAAAAACTGAATTTTTTTGATAACTTTTGATCCCCCATGCCTGAAAGCCATCTTCAGAAATTTTCAAGCTGATCAGTCAAAATTCCAGGGAGGAGTTCGATCAAATGTAGAGGCTGTAAACAGCCAAAATGGTATAAAAATCGCATGTTCAAACCAAAATGGCCGGCTTCCTGTTCATCAGCGACCATGACATTTTGAGGCTTTTTTGTAGGTCTTGGGATGCTCTTCAAGTCTACCAAACGACATTTCTCTACGATGAACTAAGGTCAAAGCGGAGGGTATGTTGGAGTTTTCCAGAGGGCACTACTGAGCCATTTCTTTAGGGATTTTTTCCGAACCTTTAAAATACGTAAATTTCACGCACGCCTGACGCAGCCGCCAAATATGGTGAGTTTTTGAATATGTTTAGGCCTCCGAAAAGCCAATTCATTTTACGGAATAATAATAATTAAAGCTGCAAGCAGCGTGTAGCGGCCCTCGCAGCTAAGCGCCGCTCTGGCCTGTGTCGCAACCGCCACAGTCACGCATCACTGCCTGAACGCCATGTCAGCACTTGCAGCGAGCCTCATTATAAAATCTGTTTGAGAAAGTGTTAAAAAGGTTTTAAATAGCAGCTTTAAACCAAAATGTCTGACTTCATGAGGGAATAGGATCCTTCATCCCAGAATATTTTCAGAAGTCTTGAGAAACTAAATATGTTCTGAATTGAATAATCCAACCTGAAAACAGTGCTTGACATGGGTTTTGTTATGATTCTAGGTGGCGCTGTGCAGGTATTAAGCCAATACCACCAAATATTTCCATACATACACTACCGTTCAAAAGTTTGGGGTCACCCAAACAATTTTGTGTTTTCCATGAAAAGTCAAACGTATTCACCACCATACGTTGTGAAATGAATAAAAAATAGAGTCAAGACATTGACAAAGTTAGAAATAATGATTTTTATTTGAAATAAGATTGTTTGTACATCAAACTTTGCTTTCATCAAAGAATCCTCCATTTCCAGCAATTACAGCATTGCAGACCTTTGGCATTCTAGCTGTTAATTTGTTGAGGTAATCTGGAGAAATTGCACCCCACGCTTCTAGAAGCAGCTCCCACAATTTGGATTGGTTGGATGGGCACTTCTTGCGTACCATACGGTCAAGCTGCTCCCACAACAGCTCAACGGGGTTCAAATCTGGTGACTGCGCTGGCCACTCCATTACCGATAGAATACCAGCTGCCTGCTTCTTCTCTAAATAGTTCTTGCACAATTTCGAGGTGTGTTTTGGGTCATTGTCCTGTTGTAGGATGAAATTGGCTCCAATCAAGCGCTGTCCACTGGGTATGGCATGGCGTTGCAAAATGGAGTGATAGCCTTCCTTATTCAGAATCCCTTTTACCCTGTACAAATCTCCCACCTTACCAGCACCAAAGCAACCCCAGACCATCACATTACCTCCACCATGCTTAACAGATGGCGTCAGGCATTCTTCCAGCATCTTTTCAGTTGTTCTGCGTCTCACAAACGTTCTTCTTTGTGATCCAAACACCTCAAACTTGGATTCATCCGTCCACAGCACTTTTTTCCAGTCTTCCTCTGTCCAATGTCTGTGTTCTTTTGCCCATCTTAATCTTTTTCTTTTATTGGCCAGTCTCAGATATGGCTTTTTCTTTGCCACTCTGCCCTGAAGCCCAGAATCCCGCAGCCGCCTCTTCACTGTAGATGTTGACACTGGTGTTTTGCGGGTACTATTTAATGAAGATGCCAGTTGGGGACCTGTGAGGCGTCTGTTTCTCAAACTAGAGACTCTAATGTACTTATCTTCTTGCTCAGTTGTGCAACGCGGCCTCCCACTTCTTTTTCTACTCTGGTTAGAGCCTGTTTGTGCTGTCCTCTGAAGGGAGTAGTACACACCGTTGTAGGAAATCTTCAATTTCTTAGCAATTTCTCGCATGGAATAGCCTTCATTTCTAAGAACAAGAATAGACTGTCGAGTTTCAGATGAAAGTTCTCTTTTTCTGGCCATTTTGAGCGTTTAATTGACCCCACAAATGTGATGCTCCAGAAACTCAATCTGCTCAAAGGAAGGTCAGTTTTGTAGCTTCTGTACCGAGCTAAACTGTTTTCAGATGTGTGAACATGATTGCACAAGGGTTTTCTAATCATCAATTAGCCTTCTGAGCCAATGAGCAAACACATTGTACCATTAGAACACTGGAGTGATAGTTGCTGGAAATGGGCCTCTATACACCTATGTAGATATTGCACCAAAAACCAGACATTTGCAGCTAGAATAGTCATTTACCACATTAGCAATGTATAGCGTGTGTTTCTTTAAAGTTAAGACTAGTTTAAAGTTATCTTCATTGAAAAGTACAGTGCTTTTCCTTCAAAAATAAGGACATTTCAATGTGACCCCAAACTTTTGAACGGTAGTGTATGTGTTTAGGACAGCAGTAGAATGCATGTTGTTGAATTTGGAGCAGATCAAATGATGTGTGTGGATATTAGAACCAAACGTATTTCCATGGCGTGATATGAGGATTCGCCATGCTGCTCCAGCCACACCCTCCTTCCAAACATCTCAGCTCTGGACAAAAAACATTAAAGCAGCCTCTCCAGTTACTGTCCACAGGGAGATTTAATTAGATAAAGGAAGCCAAATAACCACCTTCTTTCCATTGCACTTCCTGTTGGCAGGGGGCGGGGTTAGATGAGTAAATGACTTTAATACGGTGTTCATTGGTGGTATGTGATGACAGCCCTGCAGTATGGTAGACCTGTGACGTTTAATGTGCAAGATAATAGAGTTTGTAAATATGTGGCAAAAAGGTATGATTGTGGACATGGCCGCGCCCACATGCAATGATAGAACCAAATCCTTCTAGAAAAATATTTTCCCCAAAGCTTGTGAAGATGCTGTGTCATTTGTGAGTGTGTAAGTCATGAATTGAAAGATGATTTTTTTTTCTCATGTGACATATATATAGAAGAAAATGGCAGCTTTGATACAAAATAGCTGACTTTCTGTGATATTTTGAAGTGGGTTCAAAATAATTTTTGGTCAAGGCAATCACAACCTACATATGCCTGCTGAATTTGAATTTCTTATATAAAAGCAAAGCTGAATGCTGATCATTTTAATACTCATAGGGGGCGCCGTGCAGGAATTAGACCCCAACCAGGAAATAAATGCATGTACAGTATACCCCGAATGACAGTAATGGATTTAAAAGATAAAATATCATCAGCAATAGAAAACTATTTCATTAATATTTTTATTGACTTAAAGAAAGCATTTCATGTCATTGATCATTCAAGATTACTTCATAAATGACATCAGTATGGAATAAGAAGTGTGAACCATCAATGGCTAAATAGTTATTTAGACAATAGGAAAGAGTTTGTTCAAATAAATGATGCTAGACCTGAATTTACTGATATAACGTCCAACAGAGGACGTACTTCCTGAGGCAGTTAAAGAAGTTTCAGCTTCTACAAACAACGCTGATCTACACTTCCATCAGTCCATCCTCACCTGACCCATCACCGTCTGGTACACTACTGCCTCTGCCAGAGACAAGTGCAGACTGCAACGCATCATTCGCTCTGCAGAGAGGGTGATTGGCTGTAACCTTCCTTCTCTTCAAGAACTGTACTCTTCCAGGACCTTGAAAGGAGCTAGTAAAAAGCTGCTGATGCCTCTGACCCCGAGACGGACTGTTTGAACCCCTCCCCTCTGGCCGAAGGCTGCGGTCCATTAGGACCAAAACCTCCTGCCACAAGTACAGTTTTTACCCCTCTGCCATCAGGCTTTGGAAATCAGCCAAAAACTCTGACCGACACTTATGGACCATACAACTGTCACATGTGTATAAACATGTATATATGTTCATAACTTCTATTTATAGTTAAAAGTTTATTATGCTTACGTTTTTATTTCTCATGCTTATGTTTGTTTCTTGTTTTTATGTCAGCTCCGTCAAATCACGACAAATTCCTTGTAATGTAAATTACTTGGCAATAAATCTGATTCTGATATTTATTATGGAGTGCCACAAGGGTCGGTCCTCGGACCTAAACTGTTCATATTGTTTATTAATGACCTTATAAATGTATGTAATCGACTTGGTACAGTTTTATTTGCAGATGATACCACACTGTTTAATTCAGGATTAAATCTACATGAAGTGTGATATACAGTGAAATGATTAAAGTTTAAAAATGGTTTGATAGGATCGTCAAGGACCTGATGAACATCTACCAGGTGGCCATGGGTTTGACAGGGGTTTTGTTATGATTCTTGTTGGCGTTGTGCAGGTATTAGGCCAATACCACCAAATATTTCCATACATATTTGTTAAGGACAGTATTACTATGCATGTTGTTGAATATGGAGCAGATCAGATGATGTGTGTGGAAATTAGAGCCAAACGTATGGCCATGGCATGATGACTCACTTCTCCACGCACCACCAGCTACACGCTTTTATGAAAACCCTCAGTACTGGACACAGAGCTACCCCAACTGGAGCCGCTGTGCAGCGTTGTTATGCTAATTTGCTCCATTGTGTAAATTCTGGAAATTTCACGGCAAAAAATTACACTTCCTGTTCTGAGGGGGCGGGGCTTAAGTGATGTCAATGTTTGACAATATAGGATCATCAGGGACGTTCTGAACATCCTTCACAGAAGGTTTCACCCTGCTGTGACTTTCTGAAGATGAGTTATAACTGTTTTAATATTTTTGGCGTGTAGTCAAAGTTTGAGGTCTGGCCACACCCCTTTAACATAACGGAA
The DNA here is from genome assembly GCA_028564705.1 of Apricaphanius iberus. Lineage (NCBI taxonomy): Eukaryota > Metazoa > Chordata > Actinopteri > Cyprinodontiformes > Aphaniidae > Apricaphanius > Apricaphanius iberus. The sequence continues at coordinate 662,601 of JAPXFQ010001678.1, read as the reverse complement.
AAGTCAAACCTTTGATAACTTTTAATCCTCCATGAGGCCTGAAGGCCATCTTGACCAATTTACAAGCTGATCGGTTGAAACCTGTAGGAGCAGTTCGATCAAATGCGGAGGCTATAAATGTCTAAAACAGGGTCAAAATGGCACATTCAAACCAAGATGGCAGACTTCCTGTAATTTTGGGACCATGATGTTCTGAGGCTTTTTGGTAGGGCTCGGGAAGCTCTACAACTCTGACAAATGGCATGTCTGTACGATGAAATAAGGTCAATGCCAAGGCCATTTTGAAAAATTCCAGGTGGCGCCACAGACTTTTCTTTTCCCTTAAAATACGTACATTTCACACACGCCTGACGGCACCGCCAAATATTGTGAGTTTTTGAATATGTTTAGGAGTATTGAGAAACTAAATATGTTGTTAATTGAATAATCCAACCTGAAAACAGTGCTCGACAGGGGTTTTGTTATGATTCTATGCATGTTGTTGAATATGCAGCAGATCAGATGATGTGTGTGGAAATTACAGCCAGACATATTTCCATAGCGTGATATGAGGATTCGCCATGCTGCTACACCCACACTCTCTTTCTAACCATCTCAGCTCTGGACAAAAAAATTTAAGTAGCCTCACCAGTTACTGTCCACAGGGAGATTTAATTAGGTATAGGAAGCCAAATAACCACTTTCTTTACTGAAACATTGCACTCCTGTTGTCATGGGGCGGGGTTAGATGACATGGGTAAATGACTTCAATACAGTGTTCATTGGTGGTATGTGACGACAGCCCTGAAGTATGATAGACCTGTGACGTTTAATGTGCAAGATAATACACATAATTATGTGGTGAAAATGTAAAATTGTGGACTTGGCCACGCCCACATGCTATGATATAGCCAAATCCTTCTAAAAAAATCTTGTCCTCCAAGTTTTTGAAGATAATAATTTGTAAGTGTGTAAATCATGAATTGAAAGATCAGTTTTTTCTCATGTGACATGTATAAATAGAAGAAAATTGCAGCTTTGATCCAAAATGGCTGACTTTGTGATGTTTTGAAGTGGGTTCACAATAATTTTTGGTCAAGGCAATCACAACTTACATCTATATTCTTGATTTTAGTTCCAATCATACAATGCATATTGAAATGCTAAAAAATTGTATTTTAATGGCATGCAGCCCAGCTTCACCATGCCGCAGCATCAACACCCTCTTTCCAAAACGGTCAGCTTTGGGTAAGAACCTAATACAATTTATTTTCAGTCACTGACCACAGCAAAAATATTGATTAAAAGAAGGGAGGCAAATAAGGACCTTTCACTGTAAAACATTGCACTTCCTGTTCATAGGGGGTGGGGCTTAAGAGATTTCAGCATTTGACCATCTAGGAATTCCAGGGACCTGATGAACACCCAACACAGAAGGTTTCCCCAGTCTATGTTTTTCTGAAGAGGAGTTGTAACTGTTTTAATATTTATGGCAGGAAACCTACATTTGTGACCTAGCGACGCCCACCTGGTTTGATGCTGAAAAATTCTTGTGATAAACTTTGATCGGCACTGCCTAAATTCTCTCCTCCGTGGTTTAGACGTTTGTAGGTCAAAAGCTCCAGGAGCAGTTTGATCAAATACAACGTCATTAAACGGCAGAAGATGGTGTGTTTGATTCAAAATGGCCAACTTCCTCCTGTGTTTGGACTATGATTCTTAGACTGTTTTATAGGAACTGAGGCACTACATGTGTGTTTAAGGAAATTGTGCTCAGATGAATTGTGGCTTGGGACTGATGTTTTTAAGGGTTGCAGGGGGCGCTGCGGAGTAATTTGGCCACACCCACCAAATATTAGCATACACAACGCTCTGGACATGGACTAATATCCATCATGTTGGATCTGGTTAAGATTGGATGAGTTTTGTGGAAATTAGAGCCAAACGTATGGCGGTGGCGTGATGCCGCAGTTCGCCACTCTGCCAAAGCCACACCCTTTTGTGAAGATCCGCTGCATTGGACACAGAGTTACTCCAACTGGTTTCCAGCTGCTGTGCTGCACTGTTAAGCTAATTTGCTGAACTGTGTAAATTCTGGAACTTTCAAGGCAAAACATTAAACTTCCTGTTCTGAGGGGGCGGGGCTTAGGTGATTTAATTTAGAAGATTTAATCTTCTAGGATCGTCAGGGACGAGAGGAGTATCCTCCAGAAAAGGTTTCAACCACCTGTGACTTTCTGAAGAGGAGTTATGACTGTTTGAATATATGTGGCGAAAAGCCCAAGTTTGAGGCAACACCCACCTGGTTTTACGCAGAAAAATTCCTTTGATAACCTTTGATCCCCAATGCTGAATGTCTCTGTTCCCTGATTTAGAAGTCTGTAGGTTAAAAAGTCTAGGAGGAGTTCGATCAAATACGACCTGTACAAATGGCACAAAATGGCATGTTTGATTCAAAATGGCCGACTTCCTGCTGGGTCTGGACCATGGCTCCAAGAGACTTTTTTTTAGCTTGTGAGGCATTACATATGTGTGTTGAATGACATTGTCCACAAATAAAGTATGGCTTGGGGCTGGTCTTTTTAAAGGTTGCAGGGAGCCCTGTGGAGTAATTAGGCCACACCCCCCACAATTTAGCATACACACCTCTCCGGGGATGGAATAATATCAATCATGTCAAATTCAATTCACTTTTATTTATATAGCGCCAGTTCACAACAAATGTCATCTCAAGGGACTTTACAACAAAAGTCATCCCAATACAATTATACAAAGATTCCAATCATTTAAGTTTTCTATGTAAGGAATCCCAGCAGATTGCGTTGAGTCATCGGCGTGAGGTTGTGCATGATCATGCAGACTCCAACCACAGCAATTCCTCAGCTAACCCTCATACTGAGCAAGCATTTAACGACAGTGGAGAGGAAAAACTCCCCTTTAACAGGGAGAAACCTCTGGCAGAACCTGGCTCAGTATAAGCGGTCATCTGCCACGACCGTCTGGGGGTCTGAGAAGACAGAGAAGAGAGCATGGAGGATGCTCGGTCACCCCGAGCATCACCTGGACCAACGCTCCCCATCCAGCCGGGGGCATTATAGCTGAGCAGGGTACCAGACTGGGTGGAGCTTCTATGGGGAGAAAAACACTGAGAGAAAACTGGGTTAACAATTGCATTAACATCAGAAAAAATATATCTGGAGAGTAGCAGAGAAGAAAAGTAGAAGTTGTGTTAGGGTCAGTTGAGTCTAAAAAAGGATAATTTTTTCCGAAATCTTAAGTCTATTAGGAATGTACGGTGTGAGGGAGATGGAGTTGAGGAGGGCCGCCGGACCGGGCTGCATCCTCCCCTCGCCGGATCGGGCTGAACACTCCATCTCCCTCTACTCCCTGCCTGCTTATGCATCTCTCTTTGCTCATAGGACTGCGCCCTCTCCAGAATCTACGTATTAGAAAGATAATATTATTGGTAAGTGATATAACTGGAGAAGATAAAGGGCCGCTCTTCCGAGACTCTGGTATTATTTAAATTAACGACCCCCCCCTGGCCGGTCCGTCAATAGGGAGATGAAGGTAGTGCATTGATCGACGCACACTGTCAGTAGCCTCTTTGTCCATATCACTTTCTATCCTAAAAACCCGGTGTAAATCTGTTTCTGTCCTGATTCATGATTCAGCCTTTGTTAAATTCTCTAATCGTTTTATTATGGTAAATTAATTCATTACTGTTAGATATTGGAGAGGGATTATAAGGTCTAGTGTCTATATAAGTAACTATAAGCTTTATCAAAAAGGAAGGTTTTAAGCCTAGTCTTAAAAACAGACAGAGTATCTGACTCACGAACTAAAACTGGGAGCTGGTTCCACAGGAGAGGAGCCTGATAACTAAAAGATCTGCCTCCTATTCTATTTTTAGAAATCCTAGGAACTACCAGTAGACCTTCATTCTGAGAACGAAGTGCTCTGTTAGGAACATGGAACAATCAGATCTCTGATGTACGATGGAGCTTGATTATTAAGGGCTTTATACGTAAGGAGGAGGATCTTAAAGTCTAGTCTGGATTTAACGGGGAGCCAATGAAGAGAAGCCAAAACAGGAGAAATGTGATCTCTCTTTTTAATATTCATCAGAACTCTTGCTGCAGCATTTTGGATCAACTGAAGGCTTTAGATTGCATTTTGTGGACTTCCTGATAATAAGGAATTACAGTAGTCCAGCCTCAAAGTAGCAAATGCATGGACTAGTTCTCTGGATCACTCCTGGACAGGATGTTTCTAATTTTAGCAATATTACAAAGGTGAAAGAAAGAAATCCTAGAAACCTGTTTAATATGAAATTTAAATGTCATGTCTTGGTCAAAACTTACACTGAGGTTCTTTACATTACCAGAGGCCAAATTAATGCCATCCAGATCAAGTGATTGATTTAGCAATTTCCTTTTTAAAGGTTCTGGTCCAAAGAGAACAACCTCCGTCTTGTCTGAATTTAAGAGCAGACAATTCAGTCATCCAATTTTTTATGTCTTCGAGAAACACTTGTAATCTACCTAACTGATTGGTTTCATCAGGTTTTATGGATAAATATAATTGTGTATCATCAGCATAGCTGTGGAAATTCATACCATGTCTAATAATGTTACCAATTGGAAGCATTATATAGTGAAGAGAATCGGTCCAAGCATAGAACCCTGTGGTACTACACAGGTAACCCTTGAGTGTGAAGATTTATCATTGACGTGAACAAACTGGAATCTGTTGGACAGATATGATTTAAATCAGCCTAGTGCTGTTCCCTTGATCTCTAAAACATGTTCAAGCCTTTCTATTAGAATATTATGATCGACTGTGTCAAAAGCAGCACTGAGATCTTATGAGTCCAGAACAGTCACAAATCCATTATCTGAGGCCATTAGAATATCATTAGTAACTTTGACCAGTGCTGTTTCAGTGCTATGATGAGCTCTAAAACCTGACTGAAATTCCTCAAAGAGGTTGTTGCTGTTTAGATGCTCAAATACTTGATTAGCAACTATTTTCTCAAGAATTCTGGATAAGAAAGGAAGGTTAGATATAGGTCTTTAGTTAGCCAAGTCATCCTGATCGAGGGAGGGTTTCTAAAGTAAAGGCCTAATTACAGCAACCTTAAATTGTTGAGGCACATATCCAGTTATTAAAGATAGATTCATCATGTCTAGATTAGGGCCAGTAACCAGAGGGAACACTTCCTTAAGTAATTTGGTTAGTATTGGGTTTAACATACAAGTTGAGGGTTTAGATTAAGCTAATATTTGTGATAATTCAGAAAGTTCAACAGAATCAAAATGGTACAGACATAAACATGGTTCTACATTTCGCTCTGATAGTGCCTCATTTACTGAGAGAGAGTTAGTCATGTTTGGGAGAATGCCAATGATTTTATTGTTTATAGAATTTATTTAATTTATGAAGAATCCCATAAAGTCATCACTACTGAGAGAAGGGGGAATAATTGGCTCAACAGAGCTATGACTCTGTGTAAGTTTGGCAACTGTACTAAAAAGAAACCTAGGATTGTTTTTATTAACCTCTATTAATGCCGAGAAATATGCTGTTCTAGCTTTTCGAAGGACGTCTTTATGAAGTAGTAGACTATTTTTCCAAGTTAGAAAGCAATCATTTAAGTATGTAGAGTGCCATTTTCTCTCCAGTTTCCTAGTATTCTGCTTTAAAGTACGCATCTCTGCACTAAACCAGGGAGCCAGCCTCCTATGGCTGATTACCTTCTTTTTTAAGGGGGCTACACTGTCTAGTGCCAAACGCAGTGAGGAAGTAATACTTTGAACCAGACCATCAATTTCTGAAGGGTTAGTGTTGGAATTACTGCCATCCACTATGGTATTTTGAGACACATACAGAAACAGGAATGGAACAGATTCTTTAAAACTTGTTACAGTATCGTCTGATAAAGTTCTACTGTAATGATATTTTCTTTCAGATTTGGGAACGTTTGGTAAAGTAAATTCAAAGGTTATCAAAAAATTGTCAGATAGGACTGGGTTATGTGGGATGACTGCTACATACGACATTGAGTGTGAGTAAGTAAGTACAATGTCTAAAGTGTGCCGACCAGAGTGTGTGGGTTCCTTCACTTTCTGAGTAAAGCCAATTGAGTCTAAGATAATATTAAGGCATGCAGTTAAGCTATCACTTTCAGTGTCCACGTGAATATTAAAATCCCCTACTATAATTACCTGATCAGTGTTTAAAACTAACTAATCAGATAAAAAATTGGAGATCTGGTCCAAGAATTGAGAGTAAGGGCCCGGTGGACTATACAAAACCACAATCAAAAGTGGTTTTAGTGTTTTACAGTTTGGATGAGGAAAACTAAGGATAAGATGTTCAAGAGAGCCGTAGCTATTAATTGATCTAGGGCAAATTTGCAAATCTGAATGAAAGATGGTTGCAACTCCTCCTCGCCCAGTACTTCTAGGAATCTGAAAATTTTTATAATTGGTAGGAGTTGACTCTTTTATAATGACAAAATCCTCCTGCTGCAGCCAGGTTTCTGATAGCCAAAATAGAACAACTTTATTATCACATATCAAGTCATTTACTAATAAAGTCTTTGAGGAGAGGGATCTTATGTTTAGTAACACATCTAATTACACTATTTTCTTGTTTGGTCCGAGTTGTATTTATTTTAAAGAGATTTTCAGAGTTTGCTTTTGTCAGGTTAACTTTTAATCCATTTGATTTTGGCTGTGGGCAAAACAGTGTCTCAATGGGGTGGGTAACAGTACAGAAGCTGCAGGGAGGTGGTTTAAACTATGACTCTGCTTCCTGGTCTGGACCCTGGTTTGTCAGTGTTTTGAAGAACTAATACATTTATCCAGATTCCTAGAAAGAAGAGCTGCTTCATCCAAAGTGGGATGGATGCCGTCTCTCCGGATCAGACCAGGTTTTCCCAAAAAAGTTTTCTAACTATCAATGTAGCCCACTCAGACAACCATTGATAAAATGACAGCATGCGGCAAAACATGTCGTCACTGGTCCGATCGGGCAGGGGTCCAGAAAAGATTACACAGTCCGACATCTTTTTAGTAAACTTACACACCGAAGCAACACTAATTTTAGTGACCTCCGATTGGCATAAGCGGGTATCATTACTACCAGCGTGAATAACAATCTTACTGTATTACCTTAGCCAGCAGTTTCAGGTGGGATTTTATGTCACCTGTTCTGGCCCCTGGGAAACATTTGACTATGGTCGATGGTGTCTCTAAAGCCACGTTTCGGACTATGGAGCTGCCATTTACCAGAGTCTGTTTCTCAGTGGGTGTCACTGAGAGGGGAAAATCTGTTAGAAACGTGGACAGGTTGATGTTCCCTTTGGGCCGGGAACTATGCTTTCTACGTACCGTTACCCAGTCGGCCTGAGATCCCAGCTGGGTGGGTTCTGTTGGCTCCACGCTGGCTGATGGGCCTCGGCTATTTACTGGATTCTCAACAGCGCGGAGCCGGGCTTCTAACTCTGAAACCCTTGCCTCCAAAGCTAAGAAAATGCTACATTTATTACACTTACCATTATCATTAAAGGAGGCGGGGGAGTAACTAAACATCTGACACGGAGAACAGCAGAGAGGAGACGCAGAGGGGGAATGAGAGATGGAAGCCATAGCTGCTACGAAGCTGAACTAACGAACTAGCGAGAGCCTAGCACACCGAGAACAACCGTGTGAAACACAAATGATTCCCAAAACGTAAAGTACACCAACTGAAAATAAGTTTAGTAGTGTGCTTGTGTGTGAAAAATTACTTAGAAAGACCACAACACAGAGAAAAAAAGATCAATCGAAGAGAATCTTAGCACCAAGCAGCTCCGTGGAGCTCAGCAGTGACAATAGGAAGTGATGCAGCAAGTGTCGCAATACTCACAATCCGTAACAGTCTATCATAACTGACAATCTGGTTAGGATTGGATGAGTTTTTGGGATTTTATAGCAAAACATATGGCCATGGCGTGACGCAACACTTCGCCAAGCTGCCACAGCCACACCCTTTTTAGAAAACTTAGTACTGGACACAGAGGTACCTCAACTAGTTTGCAGCTGCTGTGCAGCATTGTTATGCTAATTTGCTCAGCTGCGTAAGTTCTGGAACTTTCACGGCAAAACATTACACTTCCTGTTTTGGGGGAGCGGGGCTTGAGTGATGTCAAGATTTGACCATATAGTATCTTCAGGGACCTGATAATTATCCACCACAGAAAGTTTCACCCATGTGTCACATTATGAAGAGGAGTTATAACTGTTTGAATATATGCGGAAAAAAGCCTAATGCTGCATTCAGACCAAGGACTTTGTCAGCGTCAGCAACGTCAAGATTACATGTTAAGTCTATGGCGGAGGCCGTTGGAGGAGCGTCACGGTCTCTGCAGCACTTTGTGAGCTTTGGCTCCGTAAACTTTTCAAGCTTTTCCTGCTTTTCATGCTTCAAAGCTCATAAAGCCAGCAGCGCAGAAGTTCAGCTAGTTGAACTTTTGACAGTGCTGACGGCCCTGAAGCGGCTTGTTAACCAATCAGAGCTTATAATTGTAGCAATATCACTACACTTATTTTGAATGTAGCAGGAGCAAGAAAAACGTACATTTTAAATCTAGAAAACGCAGATTTAAAAAAATCATAAATAACACTTACCGAAGACAGATGGACAGGCGCTCTTCAGGAGGAATACAGCGCCTGTAGTTGGTGTCCTGGTAGGAGGTTTGAGCTCCGATGCAGCCCAGGAGGTCGTAAAATTGGGCGCGGGACAGACTGAAGTACCGCTGAAAGCGAACCTCATCCATTTGTAGCTTCTGGAGCAAATGGTTAAACTCCCCAAACTCACAACGAATCCGTAGAATAGGGTGTATCCACAAACGGCGGTGATGTTGCAGAAGTCGACGCTGTCTAGCTTTATTTAGTAACTAAAGCCAAGCCACTCTCTCAATACTATCTGCCATAGTTCAGGACGTACAGCAACAGAAGAAGCCCCCCCCCACGTGTTGTTTTTTGCTAAGAAGTGGCGGACTTTTCAGACTTTGCAAGCTTCAACATAGAAGCGTCAAACTAGATGCTTTGTTAGCTTTGCGTGACGCTGATGAAGCCTGCGGTCTGAATGCAGCATAAGTTTGAGGCTTAGCCACACCCACCTGGTTTGACGCAGAAAAATTCCTTTGATAACTTTTGATCCCAAATGCCTTAAGTCTCTCTTCCCAGGTTTAGAAGTCTGTAGGTTAAAAAGTCTAGGAGGAGTTCGATCAAATACGACATGTACAAATGGCACAAAATGGCATGTTTGATTCAAAATGACCGACTTCCTTCTGGGTTTGGACCATGGCTCCTTTTTTTAGGTTGTGAGGCATTACATATGTGTGTTAAATGACATTGTCCACAAATAAGGTATGGCATGGGGCTGGTCTTTTTAAAGGTTGTAGGGGGCGCTGTGGAGTAATTAGGCCACGCCCACCACATTTTAGCATACACAACTCTCCGGGCATGGACTAATATCCATCATGTCAAATCTGGTTAGGATTGGATATGTTTTTTGGATATTAGAGCAAAACGTATGGCCATGGCGTGACACGACACTTCACCACGCTGCCACAGCCACACCCTTTTCTGAAAACTGTTAGTACTGGACACAGAGGTACCTCAACTAGTTTGCAGCCACTGTGCAGCATTGTTATGCTAATTTGCTAAACTGTGTAAGTTCTGGAACTTTCAAGGCAAAACATTACACTTCCTGTTCTGAGGGGGCGGGGATTAAGTGATGTCAAGATTTGACCATATAGGATCTTCAGGGACCTGATGATTATCCACCACACAAAGTTTCACCCATGTGTGACATTATGAATAGGAATTATAACTGTTTTAATATTTTTCCCGTGTAGTCCAACTTTGAGGCCTGGCCACGCCCCTTCAACATGATAAAAAACTCAAACCTTCGATAACTTTGAATCCCCCATGCCTGAAGGCTATTCCAACCGATTTCGAAGACGATTGCTGAGAATTCCAGGCATGAGTTCGTCAAAGTTCAACATGTGTTAAATGGTAAATTTGAGCGTTTGATTCAAAATGGTCGACTTCCTGTGCGTCTGGGACTATGACATCATGTGAGTTTGTAAGAGTTCTAAGAATGTAACAAGTTTCATATTTGTATGTTAAACCATGTTGATATTATAAAGTTTAAGGTGCGCTGTTGAGCTATTTGGCCACACCCCTTTTAAATTCCCTTATAATGCCCCCGCCAAATATGGTGAGTTTTTGTATATGTTTAGGCCCCCAAAAAGCCAATTCATTTGGGAGAAGAAAAATAAGAAACACTACAGAAACAATAGTCCCTTGCAGCTGCAAGCTGCTCGAGCCTAATAGGAAACATTACAGAAACAATAGACCTTCGCAGCGCTTAGCTGCTCGGGCCTAATTATTAAACCAGACTAAAAGTCAATCTGAAAGGTAAATTCTCACAAATACTAAAGAAACACAGAGACTAATCTTGAGTTTAGGCATTTATTCACCAGTTGTTCACACAAACAGTAAATTCAGTCTAAGCTACATGCTACTATACTATGGTAAATGCTAATGCTAAACTACAAAAATGGAGGACTTTGGAAGCCAAACAACGACGTCACCGGAAAGGTCAACCTCACGCGCTTACATCGCAAGCGTACGTGAGGGCAGGAGAGAGGGAGAGGGGCATGACAAGCAGCGCTAATCAACTAGATGTAAATTAGCCAAGCGTGCGGTCAGATCTGGACGGACAAAGGAGACTGTGTGGTAATAACTAGCTAGCTTTGTGGCCCAAAAAAAGGCTAGCAAGTTAATGGCAACCGCTTCTTGTCCGCCCTCTATGACCACATGCAGAGGCCAGTAACACAGAACAACATAAAATCAAACACACTGCTTTGCTTATAAATCAAAGGGGAAAAATTACAAGCACTTCATACGTTTAAAAGGCTTTCATCGACAATTACATGACATCTATGCAAAGAGTCACTATTTGCAGTGTTGGCCCTTATTTTTCAGGACTTCTGCAATTCGACTGGGCATGGTTTCAATCAACTTCTGGGCCATATTCTGACTGATAGCAACCCATTCTTTCATAATCACTTCTTGAAGTTTGTCAGAATTAGTGGATTTTTGTTTCTCCACCCACCTTCTTGAGGATTGACCACAAGTTCTCAATGGCATTAAGATCTGGGGAGTTTCCAGGCCATGGACCCAAAATGTTATCGTTTTGGTCCCCGAGCCACTTAGTTATCACTTTTGCCTTATGGCATGGTGCTCCATCGTGCTGGAAAATGCATTGTTCTTCACCAAACTGTTGTTGGATTGTTGGAAGAGGTTGCTCTTGATGGTGTTTTTTGTACCCTTCTTTATTCATGGCTGTGTTTTTGGGCAAAATTTTAAGTGACCCAACTCCCTTTGGTGAGAAGCAACCCCACACGTGAATGGACTCAGGATGCTTTACTGTTGGCAAGACACAGGACTGAATGTAGCGATCACCTTTTCCGCCTCGGACAAGCCTTTTTCCAGATGCCCCAAACAATCTGAAAGAGGCTTCATCGGAGAATATGACTTTGCCCCAGTCCTCAGCAGTCCATTCACCATACTTTGTACAGAAGATCAATCTGTCCCTGATGGTTTTTTTGGAGAGAAGTGGCTTCTTTGCTGCCCTTATTGACACCAGGCCATCTTCCAAAAGTATTCGCCTCACTGTGCGTGCAGATGCACTCACACCTACCTGCTGCCCTTCCTGAGCAAGCTCTGCAGTGGTGACACTCCAATCCCGCAGCTGAATCCTCTTTACGAGTAGATCCTGGCACTTGCTAGACTTTCTTGGACACACTGAAGCCTTCTTAATAAGAATTGAACATCTTTCCTTGAAGTTCTTGATAATCCTATAAATTGTTGATTTAGGTGCAATCTTAGTAGCCACAATATTCTTGCCTGTGAAGCCATTTTTATGCAACGCAATGATAGCTGCATGCGTTTCTTTTGCAGGTCACCATGGTTAACAATGGAAGAACAATGATTTCAAGCATCACCCTCCTTTTAACACGTCAAGTCTGCCCTTTTTACACAATCAGCCTGACATGATGATCTCCAGCCTTGTGCTCGTCAACATTCTCACTTGAGTTAACGAGACAATTACTGAAATGATCTCAGCAGGTTCTTTAATGACAGCAATGAAATTCAGTGGAATTTTCATGGCAAAATAGGACTATGCTATTCATTTGATCACTGTTCATAACATTCTGGAGTATGTTGCTATTATAAAAACTTAAGCAGCAACTTTTCCAATTTCCAATATTTATGTAATACTCAAAACTTTTGGCCACGACTGTAGAATACACTGTCGCAAACAGCTGTGATCCACGGTGTGTGGCAGAGAAAAAAAAAAGGGGGATTCGCCCCTGGCAGTTTGGAGAGACCAGAAGGTTCAGCTGCTAAGATCCCGAAGGGGAAAGAGAGGGGGCTCACGAGCACATTCTCAGCTGAGATGAGTAGGTACTTCTTTGACCACAAAAGGCATTGGAAAGACCGAAGCGGTCGGCCACCCTTAAGTTCATAGCTTGACAATGTCCAATGTTTATAGGTTTTATTTATAGATGCCGTGGCGGGCTCCACTCACACCCAGACAACAGGATGTATGCCAAATCTTCAACACTAAACAGTACGCCATCATTTGTTACCTAACACATACCGGAGCTAAACAAAAACAAAAACCTATTATTGGGTAGCCAGGGACAACTGTGAGCTCATAAATATTTTTACTTATTGTTAAAGTAAGATCTGAATTAACTAAGATATTTTAAGCACAGACTATTAGACAGGAAGAAAAATCAATAATGAAAGCTGTGAAACTTGGACGAATGTTTTATTCTTGTTATGAGCACATCTTTGAGGTCAAAGGTTTTCCTTGTGGCTCTTCGTCCACCTTGATTCTGCCTGGTTAGGTGGCAATCCAGACAGAAAAGAAGTGGATACACATGAAGGGGAATGTTGGCCCACACAATCATGTCATACTTAGGAACAAGAGACAGAAAAGGTGAACCACCTATGAAACAAGTGTTATGCACTTTTATGAGTTCCTAAGCAAATACGATTAGTTGTGAATTCAGTTAATAAAGAAGCCATGTCGCAGGAAATCATCCTAATGTTCTTAACTGCAAAACTCCCTTTAATTCAACTTCCTGTTGACAATTACAGAAGTAGGCTACTTAAAGCTGCAGTAGGTAACTCTGAGAGGAAAGCAGACTTTGCTTGAAAATTTGAACTCAAACAAGCTTCACATCATTCCCACTCCCTCTCCGGTGCACTCATGCCCCGCCTCCAAGGCCCTCCTGCTCCTCCTCCTAGTTGAGAATCTCAGCTGACGCGACTTTAAGCGGCAAGCGTAAGCAATGGAGTGCGAACTGGTAAGAGCAAAACATAAACTCACCTCCACACAGCTAGAAAAGATGTTGTCCTGTTGCTCGGCCATACCTTACTCGTAGCTTTGTGCCGCTAGCGGTTCTGACAGAGCTCAGGCGGTTGCGTACATAGTTGCGTAGCGTAGCGAGGGGCGGGTCGTGGTGTGTATGAGGAGTGATAGACAGATGTCAGACACTCCATCAGACGCTGCTCTGGCTCTGATTGGGTCTTTTCTACCGGGAGCGGTGGATTCTTGCAAATCCCAGTAGGAGCAGTAAGCGTGACCAATGGAGCTTCTTTTTTTCACAAATTACTAATCTCATTTCCTACTTTGAGGACATATGGACAGTTTTAGGAACAATCACAAAAAGTGACTTTTATTATATTTACCTACTGCAGCTTTAATTTAATTCAGTTTATTTATATAATTGTTATTCGCAAACAAAATTTATCTGTAGGCACTTTACAACATCTTTAAAATACCCTGAAAAGGGTCACACTTAAAAGAGAAGTCAGTGAGGTCATAAAAATATATTTGAATTCTAAGAATAAAGGTGGAAACTTATATGAGAAGCAGTGAGGATGCAATAATATGTTACAGCTGGAGAGCTAAAGGAACAGCACGAGCTTCTTTAGTTCAAGGATGATCTACAAGATGTCATTAACTTCACCTTAAAACAGAAAGAAAAATAACCAATGATCCATTTTGTAAAGATAAAATCTCACCATTAAGGAATCCAAGCAAACAGAACCATTAAACAGTTGTAGTAATCCTACAATGTTAGCTCATTAGTATTGAAATATTTGTCTTTTTCTTTTAAATTTTAATGTATTTATTCATAAAACACATTACTGAATTGTAAATTTTCCCTAAAAATACATTTGATATTTTAGCCATTTTTATTTAATTCAATATATTTTTATTCCAAAACAAGTATTTCACAAAGAAAACCTGTATTTGAAACTGGTGTTTTCCAAGTGGCTTAATTATTTCAAAAAGAACAATTTTCAGCGAAATGAATTTATCTGCCAGTCAGAGTCTGAAGGTATAACCTGAATAGTCATTGGCTGGTCCTTACCATAAACTGTATATATAATAGACAAACCCTCGTTGACGTCACCCATAGGTTTCTGAAGAGCAAAAATTAAGCCAACTGGGCGGTTCCCACCGCCGCCATCTTGTCCACATCACTCTCCTCGTCACTCTCAAAAACTCCAAAAATCGGCAAAGAGGTGGAGCTGAGAGTGGCGCTGTGAGGCTGGGGGCGGAGGGTTAACGCCCCAAGCCGACATAGCTAGAAGCTAGTCAGAAGCTAGTCAGGAGCTGACTGAAGCTAACTGAAGCTAACGTAGGCTGCAGCTGGTTTCAGCCAGAAGACCGGGTTAAGAGACTTTTATCCCGTTTTTCAACAACAATCACTTTAGATCCAGAAACATCTCGAGTAGAGAAAACATATCGATATAATAAGACCCAAATGGTTTGGGTCAAAACTGCTTAGCCTAATATGGTGTTATTCCCATTACCATTGATGGAGGGTGAGGACATAGACGGGCTCATCTTAACAACACATCCAGCAAAAAGCAGTCACAAAGTCATCAGGAAAACTCAGATCCTCTAAAAAAATAAAAGGCTTTTGACTCACCTCACATCTCAGACATCCATTAGTTCATGCCTCCAGCTGTGTTCCTCACACACGTACTGATCTAAGCAGTCTCTCTAGAGTCCGACTCTGTAGTCTTCCAGCCTGATCTAGCTGTCTCCAGCTCTGGATGCTGCGGTTTATCGGTCCTGCAAACTTTGCTGACACCCGACCGATCGCCTGCTCCAACTCGCGTGTGGAAAGAAATAAAAGCTATGACCAGAACAGCATTCCTCTCAGCCACCTGACAGAACCCCCCCACAGCTGGTGAAGCATCAGCCGGTATGAAGCCTCCCCCCAAAGCATAAACTTCTTGGACGGTCTGTTACTGTAATCAACACCACAGCAAGCCCTCTTTGTCCAATAATTGAAGATTAACATCCAAAACCGAATAAAAACTGCACAGTCAACTGATAGTGGAGTTTAGAAACACCAAATGACTGAAGTCTTTACGTTAGTCCCAGGCTGTGAAGAGCTTCCCCGCAAACAGAGGGGGACAGCAGACTACGGAGCAAGCTATTAGCTACAGACTGAGCAAAAAACTCACGAACGCTTTGTTCGCATTTTTCTTTTTCAACACAAAACGAGTCATACCGTTTCGAGCCGTATAGCCGGTAGTACGGTACAGTACAGCATGGCAAAAAGGTACTAGTGGAGAGACGCCTATAGAGCTGTGGCGTAGCAAAAATAGACTCTGGCTGATCTATCAACATGACGCAGAGCGCATTGCATCTGTTAAACCCAAAGCAAGACGCACGCAATCTATTTAGCGCTTTTGCCCTGGATAAATATGCAATTCTTACAGAAGCGCCCCAGCCTGATATCGCTCTGCCCGCAGCTATATGGATGTTATTTTAACTGCAGTTGCAGCATTGTGCCACTATAGTGGCGCTGTTTCAGCAGTGGTGTGCAGAGAGAAGTGCAGAAAAAGAAGATAAAATTGTTTTCCATAGAGTGAAAATATGGTGTTTTCTACTAGTCTGTGCTATGGGTGTCCTGATTCCCCCCCGGCTCTTCAACCAGGTAATCATCCAAGCATGAAACGTTTTTTGTTTTTCTAAACATCATCCGTCTCATAGTAACGTTAATGAAACGTTACTATGAGACGTTACTATAACGTTACTATAACGTTACTATAACGTTAATAAAAAAACAACCTCCCGAGGATAGTCAGGATTCCAGGTGAAACAGTGCAGACAAATTATCGTAACAAGCAGTTAAAAGGTAATCATGGTCGTGAAAAGATGTGAAAATTGCAGGCAGGGATTTGGGAGGGTCAGAGTCAGGACAGGACACTTTTTATGATGAGTTTCTCTCAACCAAACCTGAAGCCTGGTTCATAACAGCCGCATAGCACCATGAAGTGATCGGTTCGACGTCTGACCTAGTTTTTGCGCGAGCTGCGACTAAAGCTCATTTTTCGAAAGTACTCAAAATTACAAATGCGATCATATTCATGGATCTAAAAAGATTATAGAGATAATACAGAGAGCTCTCCTCCTGTCTAATTCACTGGGAAACAGAAAGATATAATATATTTATTAAATGTGAAGAGTAGATAAGCAAAAATGTGTATTTCAACAATAAATACTCCTCTCTACAACATTATCATGTTTTCTTTCTGCTCAGATGCTACTTTCAAGATTTTTACAGACTTCTTTCTGCTCCAAAGATGTTCTGCAATGTCACAGTTACCGTTTGAAGATGGAAAAATACATAATCTTAATGTCATTTTTTTTACTGTGGATAGGTGAAAAATATTAACATAATTTTTTTGGTTGACTCCAACTTTCCATTGTGTTGAGCGAGTATTTCTGAAAATATCTCCAACTTTGCACTGAATTCAGATTATTCTCACTATGTAATAAGCAGAGAAGAAAATAAAACCCATCTTCCAATTCATTGCAGTTTTTTTTTGTGTGGTAGAAGTATCAGCATCGGTACTTGGTATCGGTAAGTACGCCAATCAGAGTATCGGTATGCTATCAGTTTTGAAAAAATTGTATTATTGCATCTTTAATAT
This sequence comes from Apricaphanius iberus, assembly GCA_028564705.1. Classification (NCBI taxonomy): domain Eukaryota; kingdom Metazoa; phylum Chordata; class Actinopteri; order Cyprinodontiformes; family Aphaniidae; genus Apricaphanius; species Apricaphanius iberus. The sequence goes on along the minus strand of JAPXFQ010001678.1, from coordinate 645,523 downwards.
GTATATAATTTCCGTATATGAGCATCACCATTTCTCTCGGTTTGACTGAAGCTTTTTAAAACGTTAGTGACCCTTTCCAAGCCAGCGGATGCAGGGCTGTGACTGACTCGCTTAACAGTCAGGACTTGAAAAAGTGGTGTGACTTTAACCCTCCTTTCCTTGAGCTTGTCCTGGTCTGTCAGAGTTAATCCAATTAAAAAGCATTCTATAGATCGCTGCAGTGATGAGACGAAATGTGAAAACGTTTAAAGGGTACAGGACATATTGCCTGTTAAAAACCAAACCACAGATGTTAAGTGTGCTGTCTGCTGACAGTTCTGCGGGCTGTGATCGATTAACGGATAACAGATGCATAGGGTGGATTGTTGTACATAAAACTTCCAAACATCTGATACAAAAATGTGACAAATATGCTGCCCTCTTAAAAATAATAAAAAGCCTTTATTGAAATAATTGAGTCATAGAACATAATCAGTTAGGCTAAATCTCATTTACACTATATGATGTTTCTTCTTTGCTTTGTATTCATTTTACACAAACACACACACACACTTGAGAGGATTATGGGAAAGCTCTTCAGCAGAACTTATAATGGTTACTAGCTAAATCTCTTCAGGCACACAAGAAACTGCATTTAATTCAGCTAAATGATAACAGAATTAACAGACACAATTTGAGTCACTGGAAATACTAAAATGAAGATCATATTCTTATTCTCTCTGATAGCATAATGAAGCACCTGTCCCACCTTTGTGTTAAAAAGCTTCTATAGGTTAAATTAAAGACATAAGATTCAGACTGAACGCCCACATATTTCGGACGGTAATGAAGGTACCAAAGACAAGACGGTAAGCTGAAAAGTGGAAAACAGCCCGACTCAGAAAATTCGGCAGCTCTGATGGGTCATGTGACACAGAAAACCAGATGAACAGGAAGTTGGAAGGATTTCCTGTAGCAGTCTGTGTTGCACTAAAACTGAAGAAGCCTCCGACAAAAGAACCTCTTTTGTTGTAAGAAAGTATAATGAAGATGATTCTCAGGATTGTCCATAATTTTATTGAATTTATGAAGAATACTTCTTTACATCATAATCTCTGTAGATTCCACAGGCTCAGGTTCCACAGTAGTGCCAAGAACAGAGACAGGCTTCTTCATAAGGTTGTTCAGCCTTTAGATCCCTGACTCTGATATGGCCTCCTGCTTCTCAATAGAGCATTTTTTTTTCTTCAACCTGATTTGCCAGTTAACTTAAAAAGGTAGTGCATTGACTGGAATGGTCATAGAGATATATCATCAGGGACCACCAAGGCATGTTCTAATGTTCATGTGCTACCGAGGCATCTGTTCTCTGTTTGCCGTTTAGCTAAGTGACGAACGATAAATGGGAGGTGCCTTGATGCCTTCCCTCTGTCAAAATGTCCCAGAATACAGCGCAGTAGGAGCCGGTAGAAGCTATTTCGGGGGGAAATTTCCAGTTTAAATCTAGGTCAACGAATTTTAGCTATCGGTCTAATATATAATGTTTTCTTTTTAGCTCCAAAGCAGTTATATATGGTTGGTTAGTTGCTTAGCAGTTGCAGCTTCGGTGGCTACGAGTTATTAACTCACTTACACATTTGAGTTAACTAACATATACACAGTTATAAAAAGTAAAACGCTCATCATACATTTCCAGTTCCATGACTGAAGGAACATTACTACGCTACTATGCTACACAAGTCACAAAGGAAACTGAAGGCGAAAAAAGGGCAGAATACTTCAAAGAAATGGACATGCCAGTTCAAATGCTGGCCAAAGAGGAATTCAAGCCAATCATTAAGAAAAAAAACAATAAAGCTACATCAGCAAAAGGAAGAACATTGGCTTTTTTTGGTGATGAACTATAAATGACTGTCTAATAGTACTGTTGACCTGTCTCTTCTTTATTTTTGTGTTTTTTAGTACATTTTAGTAAAAATATTAATTTTCTCCCAAAAACAAGTGCCCTCTTCAGGTTAAAACTTTACACTGCACTTGAATTTGAATAGAGCATTGCTTCTGTCTCTGCCTTATTGCCGACATTATTCAGTATCAAATAAAAATTATTATTAAGGACTTTTTCACATCCAATAGGCTTGATTCCTTCTGCGTAACGGAGTCTTGGATAAGTCCTTGGTATTTAAGCGTCTTTTCTGAACCATTACCTCTGGAATGCTGTTATTTTAACAACCCCCCGGACGGGGAGATGGAACTGTAACTGCTTTTAAAAATCTATACAAATTTAAACACTTTTTTATCACAGTGTCACCCAACAGTTTTGAGTTCCACCTGTTTGAACTTGGTCGTCATAACCCTGAGCTGTGCATAGTAATATATCGCCCACCTAGATATAAGAAGGACTTTTTAACAGAGTTTGCTGGACTCTTAGCTGAAGCGTTCCCTACATAGGATCGACTGCTTGTTTTAGGATATCTTAATATACACGTTTGTTGTCCTGAAAAGCCATTGGTGAATGAATTCTTAAAACTAGTGGACTCTTAATTTGAAGCAGCATGTGGAACAGGGACGCACTCTTGATCTCGTCTTAACATTTAGTTTTACTTTTTTGGACATGGAGATTTTTCGGATCACATTGTTGGGTCTGACCCCTGAATATATGAAACGATACAAAGAGGGGGGTTCTACACAATAACCCAGCATTCCCCATTGTGCTGGTTTGCATGCCGTTTCATTCATAAGCGGAACATTGTTCTGAAAAAGAGGAGACCGCACGGCCGAATCATACCGGCACACCGCCTCTCTCTATCTTACTCCCTACATTGGCCGATCAAAAGAACCCCGCTCCCTCCCAGGAGGGCTGGACTCTGACAAGCCTCCATCTCGACTGGGTGAAAAATCACTCAATCAAACTCACTGTAGCCCCCTTACAGCTTGACTGGACGCCGGAAGAAACAGGAGGAGCCATGCACCTGAGCGAGTTTTCTGAAATACCTCAGTTGGAAATGAACCCAACCTCTCTAACCGCTACCGCGCGAAGCGTTGAGTTCATTCTGGACTCTGTAAAGAGAGACTCTATCCCAAAGTCCTGTCACAGTCTGGGACACGTGCGCAACCATTCCTCACGCTAGCAAACCTTCCTTAAGCTGAGACTGGCCATCGAAGCTTTTTCTTTTTTTCCCCCTTCACTTTTCCTTTCGCTTCCCTTTTTCGCAATGCGTTTTTCCAACCTGAAAGGATTTTACTCTGCCGCATCAAACGATCGGACGCCTCAAAGTAAGAGATTTCAATTTTTATCCGGCCTGGGTGGAGTCAGTTAGGATTCTTAATTTCTTGTATTTTTATGCATGCATGTCCTCTTAACGTTCATGAATCAGATCTGAGTTTAAAATGTACTGTGTTTTCTTTTAATAAGTAAGCTGAGTTTGATTATACAATTGTGTTGAATTTATTGGTTTCTTAATTAGCAGAGAAGCAGTCTTTGATTGTGTGTGTATCTTTGACTTGGTTGGGAGTCACGAACCGGTGCGCTGCCGAGCAACTCGCAGAGCCGAACATAGCTTGTTAACCCTCTCTGTTAGAATCCATAGCCGTTTAAGTCAGAGCTCTTTGTTAGCCAAAGCTAGTTAAGTGATAAGCGCCACGCGGTTTCTTTGTTTCAGAGCGACCATAAGGTGAATTACTAAAGTAATAAACCTCTCTTCACGTGCATGCGTGTTACGACGTATGGACATATAGGAAGCCCCCCGACTAGCTGTGACATCTTCCGGCCAGCAGCAATTTTCGTAGTTTTGTTTATGTAGCAAGTAGATGTAGCCACCTAGCTTAGAAATTAGCTGAATCAAATTAGCTGTTAGATGAACTTCAGTTGTTTCGTTTGGTAATTAGTTAATAAATTGCTTAAACAGTATCAAACCTTTGTTTCTTTTATTTTGAGTGTGTTTTTGAAGCATCGGAGAAGGACTTACCCCTTCTGATCCAAGGTTTCTGGTAAATCATTGATAATTTATAAATTGCTATTTGATACTTAATTTCTATAACCTCTTGTTTCCCAGTTAAACTAGATGGTGCCAAATTTTAAATAATTTGAAGGAATAATTAAATTAATAATTTATGATTTATTTATTTAATTTTCCTAATATAACCAGATTGACCATAACTCTTATTTTACTAGGTAACGTTACACAACAACGTGTGTAACGTTACCACGTTACACACGTGTGTAACGTGTGTAACGCCTGTGTTATTTAACATAGCTATCTCTGAAAATAGCCTGCAATCCCATGCTCCTGTCCTTCAACTGCTGCACATTTTGCTGTTGCTTTTAATATGCTCCCCACTATTTCTGAGTCTGTTTCTCGTGATGTAAATGAGCTTTGTTCTTGGTTCCATGTAAACTGCAACAATGTAATAGGCTCAGTGGCTCCAATGAAGAATAGGATGCCCAATGTTAAGGGTGAGCTGTGGTTGACTGAATCTACTCGCCCTATGCGGTGACAATGTCAGAAAGCAGAGAGAAAATGGAAGGATAGGCTGCGGATTTCTCCTCAAATATTAAGGTATTGCTTACATTGGTATCAGAATGCAGTGAGAGAGGCAATAATGAATTGTCAAATGTCATTCTTTCTGCTCATCATCAACCCTGTGTACTTTTTAGTGTTGTAGATCATATTCGTAAAGCCCCAGTTTTTAACAAATTCTGCTTTTTAGTAAAAAAAAATCAAGTACTGCTTTCATAAATGCATATTTTACTGAGGTCTAATCACAATCGCATTATCATGAAAGAGTTCTCGTGTCTTAGAATACGTTGTTTATAGATACAGAGGGTGCACCGCCCCCCACCTGTGGCTGCCATGTTGCATCGCCATCTTTGAATATATTTGCCGAAAAGGGTTAAACTTGTTTGCTTTACGTGTTTTAGCCAGTGACGTCGGGGGGAGGGGGAGAGGTGAAGAGAATAAACTAGCAACGAGCATAGAGGACCGTGGATCCTAGTTTTCAATTTCAATGGAGGACTATCCGTACTCTTTGCCCCTTGAGAGGGAGGAAACCATAGCACAGAAAAGGAAAAGAAATAGCCTGGAGAAAACAATCTACATCGGTGAAGCTTTTACCAGATGGACACTATTCATGAAGGACACTAACTTGAAGACGGACACGGAGGTTGCAGGCTTTCTGCTGGACAGGTAAGTTAATTACATGAAACAATGAAGTTCATGTTAGCGTTATTGTTTGACACAGGACAGGTTAGTCCAACAAATACTTTATCTTCCGTTTAACTTCGACAATTTACTCCACGACTTCCTTAGTAGTAATGCATGTTATAACGGCAAGAAGCCAGAGAACACTGCTCAGTTGCTTGCATTCACTGAGTGCACCACTAGTTGGAGGCAATTCATACACAAGGGGGTTTTAATGTTCCTCATTTCACCTGTATTGAACCTTTCACAGTCATGTCAATCATTCTTGTCTTTGTTTATTGATAAATTGGCTAGTATTAGAGCCCAGATACCATCTGTACCTAATCCAGTTATTTCTGGTCTCTGTTGTGTAAATTTTCACCCGTTTGAACCTCTGACCCTAAATTCCTTGGGCAAGATTGTTGAAACCTTAAAAACCTCTAGCTCACCCTCGGAGAAAAGAGTACAAGAAGTACACTCTGCTCTGTTCCTCCTTTCAGATGGTTTTACCGTGTCTTGTCCAGGTAAACTGAAGTGTTTATACCCCTCAGCCACCATATATATATATATATATATATATATATATATATATATATATATATATATATATATATATATATATATGTCGAGTCAATATATATATGTCTTTAGCGTCATTAGGGTCATGTAGTAAAATGAAATTGTTGGGAACCTGTGATTGGGGAAGGACTCAGTGTTTCTAGCTGCTCCCACAGTTACTGTCACAGAGCACAGCTGCACAGAATTTCTCAGAACATCTGTGAGGTATTGTATTCTAAATCCCATATTATTATACAGTATATTCAATAAAAATTAATGTGAGTGTGTGCTCACAAAGGAGAACAATGCTTAGTCTATTAGCCACAGTGTGAGAAGGAAGGAACCAGCTTAAAACTAAGTTTGATAGCCTGTTTGGTGGGTGGGAAGGCGTTGTCTTGCTAGCAAATTCAACACCTAAGAAATCCAAATGATACATGATGGGTGAGGGAGCGGTTCCTCATCTTTCCTTATTAATACACAACTGGGACAGGTACTGATAAATATCCTTATTTCACTCTCCATCCACAGGGAAGTACTAAATTTAGGCTAAGTTAATTTGTAATGGAATATTCAAATCAAAATCAAATCAAACTTTATTTATGTAGCACGTTTAATGCAGAAAGAGCAATTCAAAGTGCTTAACAGATTAAAATGACAAAAGCTAGAATGGATAATAAAATAATAAAGTGTGTTATGGAGATAGTAAAACAGTTAAACATAATTGTGTATTAAACTTTAACTATAAATAAGTAAGTAAATAAAACAAGCAATGTGGTTAAACAGGCTGAATAAATGTTAATCAGTTAAAAGCTAGACTAAAAAGGTAAGTCTTGAGCCTGTTCTTAAAAAAACATTTGTACCTGTCCAGCATCATTGAATACAAAAAAAAGAAAAATATAGGTGACTCCCCATGCACTGTGATCCTCTGATCCAATTGCTGTTGGTTTTGTACAAACTAAGCCTATTATTTTTTAATCGAAACATCCTGACCCCATCTTGTGCTTTCAGTGTTACATGAACCTAAGGCTGAAGCATTAATAGCTGACATCATTGAAGGCTTAAAAGAAGTGGGCGTGTAGAACCCTCAAATTCTAGTTATAACTTTACTATTCTATCTGTAGAGAAACAAGGTACAGAATAATACATGATCTTAAAGCGATAAATGGGGCTCTTAAACCTGCATCAAGCAGCACACCCAACCCTTACAAAGCATTTGGTAGTTTGACTTACAGATATTGACTTGGCAAATTTTTTTTGAGCTTACTTTTACAGCCCTCAATGAGGGATATGTTTTTGGTTTACTTACCAGGAACAACTGTGATACACCAAAATAACACAAGTCGTTTCTCTTTCCCCAGGGATCTTTCAATCAGATGTTTAAACAATTTCTCAGCACAGTACAGTTAGAATGTATTGAAATGGAGTGGACAACCAATAAAATAACAATGATTCAGGAAATAATAACCTTTACCTTATATTCCAGTGTTAAATAACAGTTTAATTGTTGCATTTTAGACGGTGTACTTGCATTACTATAATACATTAACATTACTAAGTGGTTATTTTGGTATATGCTTCTCCTACATACTACATCTCACACATACTGAATAAGAAGGAAAGCTTAAGTAACCGGCAGAAACTTATCTCTGATTGGACAAAACATTCTGCAGGGGTACTCAGGAGTCAGAAAAAACAAACATTATATTACAATAACAGAATTATTTATAAGGGAAAATGATATAGCGAGGATTTAATAAAGTTACTAACATTTTATGCTTAATTTTTTCCAGATTATGATTCTTTTAATGACCCACCGAAAAGTTTAACAAAATTTTTAATCAGGAACAATTGCGACTTATATAGTGGCTTGCTACAGCTACCACTTAATGGAGTAATTTAAAATAAGGGACTTAGATTAGATCAAAAAAGTGTACATCAACAATTGAGGGATTTAAATTTTTTCTTATTACAATTTTAAGGTTACAAGTGTATTTGTTTTTTACTTTTTGAAGTTTTAACCTCAAGTTCTACTTTTTAAGTTTTCGTATATTTTGAAGTTACATTTTTTAGTGTGTCATATGTTTTTATATTTTTGGAGTTTTTACAGTTTTTCTCATTACATGAAGGGTCCATATTTTAAGTTTAACCAAATTTAAAATTTTTGAAGGGTACTTTTTCTACATTCTCAAATGAGTTACAGGATTTACATTTTTACTTTTAAATATTAAATAACACTGGAAGAGACCAAAACAGATGAAGTTCAAAAACAATAGTTTGCATTTAAAGAGATCCGTAGTGTTACAGATCCAAAAGAGGGAATTGAAGTAGTAATATATATATATATATATGTAAGAACAATATATATGTCAGTAGGCTCATGTAGTAAAATGAAATTTTTGTGAACCTGTGATCAGGGAATGACAAAGTGTTTCTAGCTGATCCCACAGTTACTGTCACAGAGCACAGCTGCACAGAGTTTCTCAGAACATCTCTGTGAGGTATTGTATTCTTAATACCATATTATTATACAGTGTATTCAATAATAACTAATATGTGTGTGCACTCGCAAAAGAGAACAATGCTGAGTCTATTAGCCACAGTGTGTGAACAGGATTTTTCCTGGCTCAAATGGAGGCAGAGGTGGTACCATCCTGAACATACGCCAATACATGCATGAATTCTGTGCATTCAACTGACTCACTTTTTTTAAAAGCAATATATTTTTTTGTTAAGCGTTCCAATAAGACTATGAAAATTATCACGTTAAAGCATTCTTTTATTAAAACAATATAGATACAAAAACAAGGAGCCAACTTTAAACTGAAGGTGCATTAAGTTGTAGGGATTCATCCACACATCTGGCAGCCAGACATTAACTATTATTATTAACTTTAACTGTTTAATTTTTACTATTCATAGCCTATTATTATTAAGTTTCACGTTTCATCACAATAAGCACTGAAGGTATAAACAGCTGTTGAAAATCGCATCTTTATTCAATTAATAACAGTTGAAAGCCAAAGGTTTAAGTGTTGTTTCTCAGATGGCAGACATTAAAAATCCACATAAAGCACAAGGATGGCAAATTTATATGTATCCGCCCCAGAAGAATATGTGCAACAATAAAATGTGTTCCCTTTCCAACCTTTGCTGTTTTTGCCTGTTCTGTGGAGACAAACTTCAACTTCATTTACAGATCTGAGTCCTGCAATAGAACGGGTTCCTGCAGCTAATCTGCTGTTTCAGGTGGACAAATCAAATCTCTCTCTGGGAGCACTGGATGCGGAGATCGTGAAAATAATCTGCATTCACCGCAAAATTGGAGAGATTTTCAGACTCTGGAAAGTGGGAGTCAACAAAAAATACTATATTAATATTTTTCACCCATCCACAGTAAAAAAAAGAATTCCGCCAGACACATGGTATTAGATTATGTATTTTATCTTTAAACGGTACCTGCAGCATTGCAGAACGTTTTTGAGCAGAAAGGAGTCTGTAAAAAAATCTTGAAAGTGTCATCTGCGCAAAAAGAAAACATAAGTGTTCGTGGTAGTAGAGAGGACTATTAACTGTTGAAATATGCAGATTTGTTTATCTACTCTTCACATTTAATACAAATATTTTCTCTTTCTGTTTTCCAGTGAATTAGACAGGAAGAGAGCTCTCTATATTACCTCTAAAATCTGTTTAGATCCATAAATATGATCGCATTTGTAATATACAGTACTTTATTTAGAAAAATTTCCTTTAGTTTCACAAATGACACTGATCGCTTGCTGCTCGCGCAAAAAGTAGGTCCGACGCCGATACGATCATTTCACAGCGCTCCGAGGCTGTTATGAACCTGACGCGTGTCAGCAGCAGACTGTAACTATCCACTCTGGTTGGTATGGTTAGGTGCCTCCCTCTGAAGAGGTGGGATTTTTGGCCAAATCAATATATCAATGTGCGAGTGGACTTTTTTGCTCTCCGACAGAAACAACGAACACGCTGGAAAAGTGGACTTCAAACGGTAACAGTATATGCCATATTTGGGCGCCTGTTCCCTTAAGGACCAGGTCAGGAGTTACCGAAGTCAGGAATTTTACAACAAGTTTCTTCTGAAACCTAAAATAATCTCCCTTGTTTTGTTGAGATTGAAGGAAAGATGATTGTTTCCACATCATGCCATAAAGCTGTCTACAAGCTCTCTTTATTCAGCTTCTTATCCATCTCTGATGCACCTGATACACCTACAGAGTCATCTGAGTATTTCTGCAGATAGCAGTTCTGACTTGTACAGGAAAGACTGACGTGTAAAACTTGAAAAGGAGTTGTGAGAGTACAGTTCCTTGTGGTGCTCCTGTGCTGTCGATTACCTAGTTTGAAACACAACCTCTTCTATCTCATAAACTGCCATCTGTTGGTCTGGTAGTCGGTCCAGGTGATTGTTGAGGGCTCCAACTTCAGGAGTTTCTGACAAAGCAATTCAGGCTAAATTGTGTTAGATGGACTCAATCATTCCTGTGCTTTAAGTGTTTAACTGATGGGGGAAGCTATCAGTTCAGGTTTCTTGATGTCCGAGTCTTGATGTTCAGAACTGCTGTTTTCTCTCAGTCATGTTACTTGACGTGTGCTTGGGTATGAAGAAAAACATTTAATCTTTATATAGAACTCTCAAGACCGCAACTGAGACATCAGTAATTAAATCTTATAATCTAAATCTAGAGTTGTTAGACGTATACCCATAAAGACTTAATGCTATTGCTACAGCAAAAAGGGATTTTGTAAAGTACTAATTCAAACACAAATACACAACACAATGTCCTGTAAAGTCATCACAGCAGGTGTCGGCATTTAAACAGATAAAGCACTACAAAAATGTGTATGTTCAAATAAGATAAATCCTATAGTTAAATATTTAAGTTATGATTAACATAAGTGCTGTTATCAAAGTAGCTTCAGTAACTGCTTTAGATTTTGAAAGTACTTGGTTTAACTTTAACATGGGTTTTTTTGAATGCATAGCACTAAAACTTTACTGCCTGCTAATATTTTATCCTACGATTTATCCCAGGGGACCACAAACTGTGGCTGCATACTTAATAATCTAAAGATAGAATATCTAATATATTCAATCTTAAATATTTAGGAGATTCACTATATTTCTATACAATTTTTACTTCATAACTGTCAGGGCAGAAGTTGTTATCTGATTTTGAAAGCTTGCTGACCCCTGATCTATCAGATATGATTTTAGAAATTTAAATTAAAAACCCTTCAGTTGTTTCAGTGATGAGCCGTTAACATTAAGACATATTTTTAAAAATTACAAATCACAAAGCAAACAAATTATTTAGCCTACACATTTTATTGTACAGGAATAGAACAAGTTAACAAGCAAAAATGCTGTTACAGTTGTCTGTGGATCATGGCATGAGGAATTCTCCTACCATCCCAAGGAATGTTTGATTGAAGGCAGCATTCTGTGTAATCTCCCTTCGCAAGCCAACTTCCTGCTTCCGTGCATCAGATGAAAAGGTTGATGGGGCTGGGCCTGGTACTGTTCTTCTGCTGTTTCCAGCTCACTGATAAATGATTAGCTGTGTTTGGACACTCTCTGATTTGTGTCCAGGGTGTACCCGCCTCTTGCCTGCTGGAGTCACCAAACCTGTAGGATAGACATAGATGTCAATAAAGTGTTCACATTCAATATTCAAGTCAAAGTATAGATACTACATACCACACCTCCCCAAAAAATACACTTTTACTAAAACCTATGACAATATAATGCGATATAAAATTCCTACAACCCCTGGCAAAAAGTATGGAATCACCAGTCTTCGAGAATGCTCATTAACTTTCTTAATGCAATAGAGAAAAGGCAAAACACAAACATGCCACAAAACTCAGATTTCTCAAAAGGGCATCTTCCTGGCTTTTAGAAACAGTACAAGAAATGAACAGAAACTCAAGTGGGAATAAATTGCAAGTGTTTCTTTGGAATAAGGAACTGGAAACAAATATGGAATCACTCATTCCTGAGGAAAAAAATTTGGAATCACCCATTAGAATCACCCAATTATTTCCCATTTTCTACACCATCACCTGCAACTCGTTATGTCTGTGGATTGATCTACATTTAAAAAGGAGTGCTCAGAACTTGGAGAGTTGTTGCAGCAAAGTAATGGACAAGGATCATGGCTTCAAGACCAGAGCTCTCAATTGAAACAAAGGAGAGAATTATCCAACTTCTGGAAGAAGGTAAATCCTCAAGAAATGATGCAAAGGATGTTGGTTTTTCTCAGTCAGCTGTTTCTAAAATCTGGACTAAGTACCAACAACATGGGAAGATTGTCAAAGGCAAGCGTAGTGGTAGACCAAGGAAGACTTCTATGCGACAGGACCAAAAACTTAAAGCATTACGTTTGGAAAACCAAAAATGCACAGCAAAACAAATGCGTAACAAATGGGCACAAACTGGAGCAAGAGTCAGTGACCGAACTGTTAGGAACCATCTAGCAGAGATGGGATTTTCCTACAGAAAAGCCAAAAGAAAGCCAGTGTTAACTTACAAACATAAGAAAGCTAGACTTCGATGGGCCAAGGAAAGGCAATCATGGACTGTAGATGACTGGATGAAGGTCATCTTCACTGATTAATCACGAATCTGCATTGGACAAGGGGATCATGCTGGAACTTTTGTTTGGTGCCGTCCCAAAGACATGTATAAATACAACTGCCTGAAGAAAACATGCAAATTTCCACTGGCTCTTATGATATGGGGCTGCATGTCAGGTAAAGGTCCTGGAGAGATGGCTGTCATTAAATGTTCAGTAAATGCACAAGTTTACATTGAGATTTTGGACACCTATCTTATTCCATCTATTGAAAGGATGTTTGGGGATGATGACATAATTTTCCAAGATGATAATGCATCATACCATAGAGCCAAAACTGTTAAAACGTTCCTTGAAGAGAGACAAAGGTCCATGGCATGGCCTGCAAATAGCCCGGATCTCAATCCGATAGAAAATATGTGGTGGAAATTGAAGAAATTGGTCCATGAAAAAGCTCCCACATGCAAAGCAGATCTGGCAACAGCCATCAGACAAAGTTGGAGCCAGATTGATGAGGACTACTGTTCATCACTTGTTAAGTCCATGCCTCAGAGACTCAAGGCTGTAATCAAAGCCAGGGGTACTAGTGGGTGGTTTTAGTTGTTTCTGTGTTTGTTTATTCTTTGTGATTCCATATTTTTTTCCTCAGGAATGAGTGATTCCATATTTGTTTCCAGTTCCTTATTCCAAAGAAACACTTGCATTTATTCCCACTTGAGTTTCTGTTCTTTTCTTGTACTGTTTCTAAAAGCCAGGAAGATGCCCTTTTGAGAAATCTGAGTTTTGTGGCATGTTTGTGTTTTGCCTTTTCTCTATTGCATTAAAAAAGTGAATGAGCATTCTCGAAGACTGGTAATTCCATACTTTTTGCCAGGGGTTGTAATATTTATACATAAGGGATACCTTAGGCCCCCTATTTTAGCTGCATGTGTCCATCAAATTTAATGCATTTCAGTGAAATACAAATACATCAAATAACTATATGTGGACTACTGAGCATTAATACATGTTTCATGGAGCAAAAAATATGATGACTAGTTGCCCATTTGTAATGGTGTATTTGCCTGAGTCTCTACCATTGGCATCTTTGAACTTGCCAACATACAACTGCTTTGTCCTGGCTGGACTATGAAGTGGTTCATAGCTAGCGGTCAGCTACACTACATCTGCATCTTCAAGTCATCAGGTGTGTCCTATACAGACAGTTTTTTTTAAATATATTTTGTTTTAATTTTTTATTAATTGACCTCATTACAACAGAAAGATATTTTTTTTACTAATAAGAAGTAAAAAATGATTTAAAACTATATATTTATATAAATTACTCAAAATTTCTACTTAAGTAAGACACCTCTGGGTATAAATAATAGATGGATGGATCAATGGAGACCCTCTTCTTCCTGCTTAAACAAATATAAAAAATGGACTAGAATAGTGTAAAACTACTTACAGGATTTGCATGTACTGTGCATGAGCACATGAATGATGTGTAGTTTGTCTGAGCATTTTTATGATTCTGAGCAGATTTGCAGTAATTGAGTGGTGAAATGAATATTTATCAAAAAATAAAACGGAAGACTGCAGAACAGACAGATTTACAAGATTACATAAAAAATATAATTTTCATACAATGCAGGGACAAGCTCGTACACAGAAGCTGGTTAAACACACACACTTGCTGCAATGACTTTACAGTACTTATCTGAAACACACACAAAGCATACATATGACTAAACCTTAATATGTCAGTATTTACACAAATTTACGTTGGGCTTTAGCTTATTTTTAGTCTACTACAGCAGGCTAGCATTAGCTTACCCTATAACTGGTCCAGCTGGTCTCCCGTCTTTGACTTTATAATGCTTTACGGCGTCCTCAATCCTCCTGACCTTCTCCAGAATATTTCTCCTTTTCATGGCGTGTTGGTTTCGGAGTCTGACAAAAGCCGCACACTAAGCAGTATGTTGAACATCACCTTTGTGTCCTACATTAAATGTGTCGCCTACCAATGTAAGCAGACCTCCCTGATCAGCAAACTAGCCATCATTATGATAACACACCGATCTCTGTTGTGTTATCCTTAATCCATATATGAAAAATCAAGCTGTCCGTTTGTTGTGGCAGTGTGTGTGTGTGTGTGTGTGTGTGTGTGTGTGTGTGTGTGTGTGTGTGTGTATAAACAAACGGCTCTCTACATGGCATGTGCAGATCAGAGAGAACTTCCAGGTCAGGCAACTTAACTCAAAACAGAAATACCGATATCAAAAATGAGCTATCCATATCCGTTTATCAGATAAAGGTTCTTGATCCGTTTTTTTGTTTTAAACAAAAAACGAAAAAACAAAAAAGGGTGTTTTTGTGACGGGCTGCAGCGAATCGTCGCGTTACTCGATTTACTCAATTCCAAAATTGCTCGAGGCAAAAACTCTACCTCGAAGCCTTGTTAAATTCCTATGATGCTCACATACAAGCAGGAATCTGATTGTTCCACATAGATGGTTGTTTTAGATGCATAAGTGCAAAGCACAACAGTAGCTCGTGATAAATTTTTAATATAGTTGGTGCGATGGGAGTAAAGATGCCCATTAACAGCAGCAAATGTGTAAAGTTTGGGATCGTTACATTCTAAAAAAAAAGAAGATATAGCACAGTGTAAATACTGTAAAGTAGTCCTGCTGTACCACAGCAGTACAAGCTCAGTGATCCAGCATCAGAAAACATCCAAATGATTTTTCACCAAGCGTCGCAGAAACAAGGTAATGTAGCCTAAGCCTGTATACATTGATGTTCGCTAATTTTAATATAGTATTTGTGGGGATGTCATGATGCTGTTTGACTAAATATGATGTTTAGCTTTCAGGGCTTTCCACAAGCGCCGGCTATATAACCGACAACTCAATGAAGTCCAGCCGGCTACTAATTTATGACCAGCATTTTAGGATGTGATTCCACGCCATGCTGTGCACGAGGTTAGCACGCCCATCGTATTTTCCTTTTCATACTAAAGCATGAGTCCCGCTGTGACACGGCTCTGTTTTCCGGTAGAATGCTATGTGAACTGGGTTAGCTTTCAAACTCCGCTGCTCCGACCGGTCCTTTAATTTCCCTAAAGTCCACGGCGGCGTTGTTGTTAAACCAGGCTGTCGGAGCCGTCATAGACGAGAAGCAGAGTCATTTTGGTAATTCAGTCCTCCCTTCAAGCGTTCAATTAGTGAAGACAAACGGATTCGTAAGAGTGTGTTTTCGTTTATTTATAAGGGAGAAATATTTGCTGTTAATTTGTGTAGTCACCACTGCACTGTGAACGTGTCATGAACTGAAATTAAGAGATTTACAACCACAGAAAGCCCGTTGATGCCATACTATGCCAGCTTGTATTGTCTGTTTTTTATTTTTAGCTGTGCAAATCAGTTTTTATTGCTACTTTATATGTTGTATAATTATGATAATAATTTAGTGATAATAGTAGTAGTAAAGTAATTTTATATTTGAGCAAATCTGAGAAAATAATATAACCTGCTTATTATTCACTTTACAAGAAAAGTTATTACAATACAATGTTTAATCTAGGAATTAGAGAACCACAGAAGATTGCGTTGGGACTTCTCAGCAATCCCTCACACTGAGCAAGCATGAAGCGACAGTGGAGAGGAAAAACTTCCTTTTAACAGGAAGAAACCTCCAGCAGAACCAGGCTCAGCATAAACGGTCATCTGCCGAGATCGTCTGGGAGTCATTTATGTTGGAAACGTCTTTTACTTAAGAGTATTTTTATTTTATTTGTATACATATTCTGTTGTTTATGACAAAGTTAATAAATGCACATGAATATCGTGCTGTTACTTCTATTTACATAATCTAAATGTCATGGGTCTGGTGGAAGTTTTTTTTTTTTTTTTTACTGTGGGTAGGTGAAAAATATTAACATAATATTTTTGGTTGACTCCCACTTCCATTGTGTGGAGAGAGTATGTCTGAAAATCTCTCCATACTTTGCACTGAATGCCGCTTATCCTCGCTATCACTAGCTCCTAGAGAGAGATTTGAATTATCCACCTGAAACAGTGGATTAGCTGCAGGGACCCGTTCTATTGCAGGACTCTGATCTGTAAATTTAGTTGAAGTTTCTCTGCACAGAACGGACAAAACCAGCAAAGGTTGCAAAGGGAACGCATTTTACTGTTGCGCATATTCTTCTGCGGCGGATACGTATAAATTTGCCATCCTTGTGCTATATGTGGATTTTTAATGTCTTGACATTTGAGAAACAAAACACGTAATCCTTTGGCTTTCAACTGTAATTAATTGAATAGATATGCAATTTTCAACACCTGTTTATGCCTTCAGTGCTTATTGTGATGAAACATGGAACAGAATAATAATAGGCTATGAATAGTACAAATAAAATAATTAAATTAATACAAGTTAATATCTGGGGGCCAGATGTGTGGATAAATCCCTACAACTTAATGCACTTTCAGTTTAAAGTTGGCTCCTTATTTTTGTATGTATATTGTTTTAATAAAAGAATGCTTTAACATGATAATTGTCGTATTCTTACTATAACACTTAACTAAAAAATAATTTGCCTTTAAAAAAAGTGAGTCAGTTGAATGCACTGAATTTATGCATGTGTTGGCGCATGGTTAGGATGGTACCATTTCTGCCTCAAAATGAGACAGGAAAAACCCTGTATATTGTATATACTATTAGCAGCAGCATGCTCATTGCTGTGTGGAATGGTTGTTTTAGCACTACTCCAAACTGTGCTGTAGATGTTTATTGTGCTGGTAGGGAATGGGTTATAATGTCTCTTTGGCCATGGCTGTGTCTTTGGGTACTGAGTGTTGTAACTTTGGACCGTAATACTATGCTGGAGAGACTGGTAGTGAGTAAAGCTGGTAGCATGTGGACTGCTTGTGGGCTTACCCAGGTCGGATCATCTGGCTGGATGTTTGGGTAAGCTTGCACTAATAATAGTGATAACTGGGCTCACTGAGGCAGTAGTCTGAGAGGGCTTGACTTTGTAGGCTGCATTCTCTCAGGGCAGGATATAAAGGCCTTCCACATGATGTTGATAAGTTGGTATATGAGCTGGCTTCTGGGGATGATTTCACTGACTAACCTTAGCAACTGCTGATGCTGGGCAATGGCAGGGTTGGTGCCCAAGGGCTGGGAGAAGCTGGTCACCTTGAGTAACAGATCCGGTCTGTAGGCTGAGTGACTGCAGTTGCTGTGCACTGGTGCTTAAGTTGTCATCCAAATGAATGGCAGTATAAGGCTTGAAGGGCATTGGGAGGCTGACCTAGATGTGTGCAGGTGTCTGCCGTGGTCGTCCTGTTGCATCACTTGTAATCATTGATGTCCTAATTATCTCTATTTTGCTAATATTGGTGAAGTAATGCGAAGGACCAATATTGCGGAGAACTAGGACTGTAAGTGTGTGACTGTAGGTTGATCCACTGGGACCCCTCATCCCTACAGAGACTTATAATAGAGAGCGAGGCCGGACACGGTAGAACAATTAATGTCGTTTGAACAATGAAGCACACTTCAATTGGCCTACAGCTTGGCATTTCTCTTACTTTGGTTTATATTCTAGCTTTATATTGATATATACAGGATTGGTCTGATTTACACTAAATTGCGCTGGTGTATGAAATAACTTAAGGATGGAACTTTTTGGGGGGGAAATAAAATACAGGACTCTTTAGAGATCAAATACTTGGACATGGGATGCACTTGTTGAATCAATTGTTACCCGACATCGAATCAAAGATAAAATATGGTTGAGGTTGTAAGTTAAAGCCAATAATGGGCCCACTTGGTTGACTTAAATTCAAGAATAAATACAAGAGTTGTACTTAATAATTTATACAATCACTAGAATCTTACACTGCACTGTAAAAGACTGTTTATATAGCCACTGACTGGACTAATAAAGAATGCACAAGACAACTATCATATGAAAATAATAGCATGTGGATGAAAATAATGATTAAAATATGCTGTGAACTAGAGGCCAACCGATATATTAAATTATTTCCATGGACACATTGAAACGTGACATCAACCACCCAAGCCCCCACCCCCCAGCTTTTCTTTGGAGGGCAGAAAGACCAATCGCCCCCACTGCCTACCATTGTTGTTATAGCTGACAGTTGCCAATAGATCTGCGCTACATGGCGGTTAAGGAAAATTCGATCAGCATGGTTAACATGTGCAGCGCTGTAGGCTACACAAATATAAGAAAAAAGGATAGTAATAATATTTAATAGGTTTCCAGCTGACGAAATACACCGCCATCTATGGCTTAGTTAGAGTGGATTATCTACCCATCCAGGATATCCATTCTCATGAACGATCTGCCTATCTCCCACACTGGAGGTATGTTGATGTTAATATATGTGTGTGCCTTCTTTGCTTCTGCTGTGTAAAGTTGAGAAATGATGATCCAAAAATGTAGATATCTGTAAACTGAACTGGCGACGGTCATATCTGAAGAGTTTCTACCTGTAGCATGTCAGCTGTGTGAAACAGTCTGGAAGCTAGCTCTTTGGGCTAGCTCTTACCTATCTCAGCTTTCTTACATTTTACCAGTTGTACGTTGTACGCTTATTCATTTCAATTCTTCTTTTATGCACATTATACAGCACCTTTATACCCTTGTACACAAGCTAACAGTAAGGGTCAGTACTTGCAACTTTTCATTAGGGCTGGACGATAATTCGATAGCAGTATATGTCGATTGATACATGTGTGGTGCGTTAGAAAAAAAGGAGTCTATAAAAAAGTTCGGTAGAAAAAAAAAATGTAACCTAATTTTTTTCATTATAGCCTATCAGGTAGCTTAATACAACAGTCTAGGGCTGCAGCGATTCGTCGAGTACTCGATTTACTCGCTTCCAAAAATTGCTCAAGGCAAATCCCTGCGTAGAAGCCTTGTTAAATTCCTATGACACATACGAGCAGGGATCAAATTGTTCCACACGGATGGTTGTTTTGGGCACCTGTGCGAAGCAAAACGTTTGCGAGTGATACAGTTTGGATTTAGTTGGCGTGATGGCAGTAAAGATGCCCATAAACGGCAGCAAATGTGTAAAGTTTGGGATTGTTGCGTTCTAAAAAAAAAGAAGATAAAGTACAGTGTAAGTACTGCACAGTAATCCTGGCTTATCACAGCAGTACAAGCTCAGTGATCCAGCATCAGAAAACATCCACATGATTTTTCACCAAGCGTTGCAGAAACAAGGTAACATAACCAAAGCCTGTATACATTGATGTTCGCTAATTTTAATACAGTATTAGTAGCGATGTCATGATGCTGTTTGACTAGATATGTTTAGCTTTGATGCTTTTAAGTCGTAAACTTATTCACGTTCCATTGAGAGGGAACTTTGTCCACACGTAGCTGGGTATCTCACAAAGCGGAGATATTTCTCTAAGGTTTGGTCTGTCATCCACACATAAACGCAGATTTTCGGCACAAAAAAACGAATCTTTTAAAAAACTCTGGCCACAGTGGAGAACTGTGTTTTCTCTGTTTTCGGTATCTGTATGTGGACGGATGAAAACAAGAGTTTTAAGTGCCGTAACGTCACTATCTGCAACAAAAAAATGCTCCAACATCACAGTTACAGCAACAAAAATCACCAGACTTCATGATGCGCTGTGACCAAAGTAAGAATGAAAAATATGTTCTCACTCTCTCCTGACACAGAGAATCATGTGAGTATTTAGAATGATTAATAAGTGATTATTCCTAGATGTTCAGTGCTGCTGAGCAGGGGCTTATCCAGGAGGTGAATAAAGAGGGTCAGTACCAGACCCAGGGTGGGTCTGGAACTGTAACATCAAAATAAAAGCAGAGATGTTCTTCTAGTGGATACCCAATCTGAGCTGGTCACATTTTAGAGTTTTGAACTGTTAAAAGCACATTTAAAGTCATTTTGTTTTACTAAGGTTTTTGTGACAACGTTATCTCAAACTCTGCTTGCTTTTCAAACAATTTAAGTGATTGGCGAAGAAGAAAATCACAAATGCGTTGCAACTTTTCAAAAAAAATGGATGGAATATTTAGTTAATTATGTTACATTATTGCTGTTGACTGTTATTTTGTCAAATAATTAAATAAATATTGTAAATCGGCTCAGTTTTGGAGCCAAATGTTGGATTTGAAGTTCTCTGTTGTTTTGAGAGATGAAAGGAAAATGCTTGATCATTTTACAGCCACAAAATGTTTCGTTATGCATGATTTGTTTTGGTTATTTAAAAACGTAAAAAAAATATCAGATTATTCGATTAATTGAATCGATAAAGGGCTCAATTAATCGATTACAAAAAGAATCGATAGCTGCAGTTCTTCAACAGTCATTACTCCAAACAAATCATTAACGCTGACCCACGCAGCTCTGTCAGCCACCCCTCTCCTTTCAACCCACAAAAAGGATGAAATTATTTGACCTGAAGCTGAATTTTTTGATAGTCCCTAAGTGAACCATCTGCATAACTTTGCCATGGTCAGATGTCACAGCAAGGGAGCAGCGGAGGAAGTCGTTCTGGATAAATGTTTCAGTGGTCCAGGTAAAGATTGCGACCTGTTTTGAACCGATCCTCGACGCACTAAAACACTAAACGTAGCGATAAACGAAATATAATATAATATACTACCATCAGATATTTCAAGCAGGACTCCCCTCCTCCGGCTCACTGCGGATCTGTAGACACAGGAAACGTACCCAGGTTGCACTGGTAATATCTGTGGTCGCGCTGCTAACAACACCTTTGGCTTTTAAAATGTCCCCTCGTTTCTGCCCTGGTCCACAGAATTGGAAAACGCTTTAAAAACACAACCGGCTTCAGCTCTCAGTGACTATGCTCAGTGTTCTGGGCTCCGTCTACACTCTGATTAGCTGGTTAGCTTTATGGTGCATTCACACCCCACAGTTGGTCTGTGTCAGGCAACGCATTCAACGGATGAAGTTTGACGCATGTACTTTTTGGCTTCCATAGCCTGCTTCTGAGGAAAAAACGAGTGGGCGGGGCTTCCTCTGTTGCCGCACGTTCTGAACTATGGTGGAACGTAACTAGAAAGTGGATTGGCTTTATTTGCTTGATAAAGCTAGACAACCTTGACATTGGGAGCATCAGCGCTCATTCTTCAAATGCGTTCTGAGTTTGGGGAGTTTAACCATATGCTC
This sequence comes from Apricaphanius iberus, assembly GCA_028564705.1. NCBI lineage: Eukaryota > Metazoa > Chordata > Actinopteri > Cyprinodontiformes > Aphaniidae > Apricaphanius > Apricaphanius iberus. The sequence continues at coordinate 624,010 of JAPXFQ010001678.1, read as the reverse complement.
CAGGAGCTGCTTATGGATGAGGTTCGCTTTCAGCTCTACTTCCGTCTGTCCTGCGCACCTAATTTTACGACCTCCTGGGCCGGACCGGAGCTCAAATCTCCTACAAGGACACCAACTACAGGTGCTCTGTTCCTCCGTAGGAGCCCCTATCCATCTGACTTCGGTGTTATTTCAGATTTTTGAAATCTGCGTTTGTTGAAAATGTTTTCACTTCATTCAAAATACGTGTAAAGTGACATAACTACAGTGAGACGCTCTGATTGGTTGCCGCACTGCGTTAACTGCATTGGGTCCGTCCAAAGTTAAACTAGCTGAACTTCTGCTTTGCTGGCTTTATGAGCTTTGAAGCTTGAAAAGCAGGAAAAGCTTGAAAAGTTGACGGAACCAAAGCTCACAAAGCACCGCAGAGACCGTGACGCTCCTCCAACGGCCTCCACCATAGACTTAACATGTAATCTTGACGCTGACAAAGCCCTTGGTCTGAATGTACCATTAGCCAACAGCTAAACCAGAGCTGAAGTGAATTAAAATAAGCTTTATTGACAAACTAAACCAAAGGTTCCAACCATTAATATTATAAAGTGTCATAACATTTTTAGTAGATTAAAAATTATCAAGATAAGCCTTTAATTTAAATTACTAACAATTAAAAACATGTATAATATAATGGTCTATCACTTTTCTTTGTAATTAATGATGTTACTCAAGTCTCTTGATTTGTTTCTGTGTCTTACAAATTTAGTTATGATAAAAATAAGTGTTTGAAAAATAAATAAATTTAATTTTTAGTTAAAATTAGTTAATTGAAGAATAATAAAATGACTGGAGAGGCACTTAAAATATGTATTTAACATTTTGTGATATTTATCGATATCGATCAATATGGCTATTCCTTTATCGATATGCTCTTTTTCTATATCATCCAGCCCTACTTTTCAATGCTGGAAGTCTAGATCCTAAACACCAACATGCATTTTTTACACCACATGTACTAAACTGGAATGGAATAAATATATAAACATAACGTTATTAGTTTTTAGTAGTTTCCTAAAAGTGTGTTAAAATATTATTACCTTCAAATCTGAGTCCAAGTTACAAGTATGGAAAATGGTACTAACAGTACTGTTTGGATCTGTATCAGATTGGTATCTGCAGATTATGAACCTCGGCAATCTGCAGTGTTGCCGGTAATGCGCTACTTAGTGCGTTACTCCTAATATGACCACTTTTTCAGTAACAACTAATCTAACACGTTACTATTTGCATACAGATAATCAGATTGAATTACTTGTTTAAGCCACTGTGCGTTACTATTTTTTAAATGTTCTTCAGCAAAAAGATATATTTAGTACATGGCAGCAAAAGCTTTAGGAAAACAAGCAACAATAGATAAATATGGTCTTACATACAGTGGGGCAAAAAAGTATTTAGTCAGCCACCGATTGTGCAAGTTCTCCCACTTAAAATGATGACAGAGGTCAGTAATTTTCATCATAGGTACACTTCAACTGTGAGAGACAGAATGTGAAAAAAAAAATCCAGGAATTCACATTGTAGAATTTTTAAATAATTTATTTGTAAATTATGGTGGAAAATAAGTATTTGGTCAATAACAAAAATTCAACTCAATACTTTGTAATATAACCTTTGTTGGCAATAACAGAGGTCAAACGATTACTATAGGTCTTTACCAGGTTTGCACACACAGTAGCTGGTATTTTGGCCCATTCCTCCATGCAGATTTTCTCGAGAGCAGTGATGTTTTGGGGCTGTCGCCGAGCAACACAGACTTTCAACTCCCTCCACAGATTTTCTATGGGTTTGAGGTCTGGAGACTGGCTAGGCCACTCCAGGACTTTCAAATGCTTCCTACGGAGCCACTCCTTCGTTTGCCCGGGCGGTGTGTTTGGGATCATTGTCATGTTGGAAGACCCAGCCACGTTTCATCTTCAAAGCTCTCACTGATGGAAGGAGGTTTTGGCTCAAAATCTCACGATGCATGGCCCCATTCATTCTTTCCTTAATACGGATCAGCCGTCCTGTCCCCTTAGCAGAAAAAACAGCCCCAAAGCATGATGTTTCCACCCCCATGCTTCACAGTAGGTATGGTGTTCTTGGGATGCAACTCAGTATTCTTCTTCCTCCAAACACGACGAGTTGAGTTTATACCAAAAAGTTCTACTTTGGTTTCATCTGACCACATGACATTCTCCCAATCCTCTGCTGTATCATCCATGTGCTCTCTGGCAAACTTCAGACGGGCCTGGACATGCACTGGCTTAAGCAGGGGGACACGTCTGGCACTGCAGGATTTGATTCCCTGTCGTTGTAGTGTGTTACTGATGGTAACCTTTGTTACTTTGGTCCCAGCTCTCTGCAGGTCATTCACCAGGTCCTCCCGTGTGGTTCTGGGATTTTTGCTCACCAATCTCATGATCATTTTGACCCCACGGGATGAAAGCTTGCGTGGAGCCCCAGATCGAGGGAGATTATCAGTGGTCTTGTATGTCTTCCATTTTCTGATAATTGCTCCCACAGTTGATTTTTTCACACCAAGCTGCTTGCCTATTGTAGATTCACTCTTCCCAGTCAGGTGCAGGTCTTCTTTTCCTGGTGTCCTCCGAAAGCTCTTTGGTCTTGGCCATAGTGGAGTTTGGAGTCTGACTGTTTGAGGCTGTGGACAGGTGTCTTTTATATAGATAACGAGTTCAAACAGGTGCCATTAATACGGTAACGAGTGGAGGACAGAAGAGCTTCTTAAAGAAGAAGTTACATGTCTGTGAGAGCCAGAGATCTTCCTAGTTTGAAGTGACCAAATACTTATTTTCCACCATAATTTACAAATAAATTATTTAAAAATCCTATAACGTGAATTCCTGGATATTTTTTCCAAATTCTGTCTCTCACAGTTGAAGTGTACCTATGATGAAAATTACTGACCTCTATCATTATTTTAAGTGGGAGAACTTGCACAATCGGTGGCTAGCTAAATACTTTTTTGCCCCACTGTACTTTCAGCAACACTGCTGCTGTCTTTTTCTGTCGTAATCCGAAACGGCTGATTATCTCCTTTACAGTCTCCATGTTCGTTTTGGCCCGGAGTCTGACCCTGCATCCGAATACCCCTACTATGCCTACTACGTAGCAGGCGAAAGGCAGCAAGCGAGCGCTGTAGTGGATCCGAATCTCTAGTATGGATCGGGGTAGTAAGCTTAAAGTTCCCGAATGTGTACTGCCGCCAAAGTGAAATCTGATGCACGCTACGCTATCCCACAAGGAAGCGTAAGCCTCAAAATCGTGGAAGAAGAGCAACGTATGTTACCGAGGACGGGACCACAGGTCACGTAACGTAAACATCCAGGTAAAATGGTGGAGCAGTACGTCCGATTTCAGGCCTACTACTCGCTCGTTTGCTACGCAGTATACACTGCATCAACGGGCAAGTAGCAGCTGCTAAGTAGCATGGTGTAAATACTAGGGATTGGGATGCAGGGTGAGACTTATGTAGTCTGTCCCCTAGTGGAACTCTCCAGTAGTACGTCAGTGAGCAAGCAAACATCCCCAAAACACAGCTTGTTGCTTTATAGTTCCTGGTGTCAATGTGAGATTAAAAAGTAAGTCTATTTCCAGCCTGACTGTTAAAATGAGCTTCCAATAAAGTGAGTATTGGCAAAATTGGTAGCCAAATTGTTTCTATGTTGAGGCAGTGGGAAGTGCTACTGGCTCGCTCCTCCCTCCCCCTTTGCATGTGCGCAACCTGTAAACAAGTATGGCGTTGCCGCGTCTGAGAGCGTAAATGAAGTTTTCGTTCCGAAGTCGAAGTCCTCATCCGTTGAATGGAACTGGTTTGGTTTTTTTCACCAGACGACAAAGAGGAAACAAACAATATTTGCAAAATTTGCAAGGAGAGTGTAAAGGCAAGTGATCGCAACACCTTAAACTTGTTTACTCACTTGAAGAGAAGGTATCCCAAACAATACAATGAGCCGTCTGGCAGCTAAAGGTATAAGGCCGACTGCAGCCGCAGTGGCTAGCGCTTCTTGTTCTTATTTCAGCAAGCGCTAGAAAAAATAATCATAAAACTTACCCCCTACAACACAGACGGCAAACAATCCGTGCAGTTGCCTAGCTGCCTTTTTCCCCCAAACACCACCATTCCACGCATGTACTCTGAATGCTCATAGAGTTGCAGGGAATATTAACAATATGTTTGGATGGATGGAAGAACAATTAGAACGGCTTATAGAACAGTCTACCTTCATTATTTTATGTAGCAGCAGCACTTTGTATACCGTTGTATTTTTACACTACATTGTTATCACTTCAGTTTTTATTAGGCAGTTTTATGTGTGCCTGTTTATAATATCAGCATTCTGCGAAAAACATTTGAACCACTTAAAGCTTCATTTACCCCGTGGTATTAGGATTATTAATTGGTGTATAATAGATTGCACAATACATCTTGCACATATTCGCAGCTACATATTAGTCTTTTATTTAAAAAATGTAGATTTTATTATATTTTCTGAATATATCATATATTTAAACTAAAGTAAGTTCATGTTTGATTTCTGTTTTAGACAAGTCAAGATTAAAATTTTATATAATACATTTAAAGCCCTGTGTTGGTTATCCCTAATTTGAATGAATTTATTTATTTAATGTTTCTCTTCTTTAATGTGTAATTTAAGATTTTTTCGTGATCATTTAAAAAAATCGTGATACATTATTGTTGTGGAATGTTATTTTGTAAAAAAAAAAAAAAAACACTGTTAAATTCTAGTTAAAATTCAAGTATTTAATATTTCTTTTTTAACCTCCCTGGCCTGTTTGAATGTCTACCTAATTCTGAGGTCTCAAGGTTGGCAAGTATGCTTTTAACATACTGTTGGCCACGGCCACCCCTGGCCAATCCCCGGCCACCCCGACGGCCACCCCGACGGCTCTGAGGAATGATTTGACAAAACGTAGCTGTCTCGCAAAGAACATTAGTTCAGTTAGGGCAGTTTCCGCACGTGCGTATTTCACTGCACGACACAACTTCCCCGGGAGTTGGGCCCTGTCCCAATACCCACACTACACCCTACAGTCTTCCACGAAGTGTACTTGGTTGAATGCAGACAAGGGTTCAAGTGCGTAGTGAACAAGTGTGTGAATTGGGAACAAGTGCACGATTGGGACAGTGACGATTACGTCGACACCCTGTACCGTATCTCCATGACAACCAAAATGGCGGTGCCGCTCGTGTTATTTTCCTGCTTAATATGATAAAACTAAAACAAAATCATCTATTTGATAAATACAAAATATAAAAAAAATATCTAGCAAATTCTATAGCATAAAGTCCAAAGTTATAGAACATATTGTATTTTAATCAAAGGCACCAATTGTATATATGTGTCATTTATTTCCAGAAAATATTGGCTATAAAGAAAGCGTTTTGATTGTAGAATGTGTTTATTGTATTATGTATATTTGTCATATCTGTGTTAAATGAACAGACACTGGAATGCCAGGAGATTATCTTTTCACCGGAAATAAGTACCCAAACGCAATTTTATTTAAAATGCAGAGAAATTGATTCTTTCATTATTTAGAATTTTACGTTGTTTTATGACTTGCTAAAAACACACACTGAATATTATTTTTGGCCCATCATGTCCGAAAATACACACAACGTTATTAGTAAATTCTATTTTTCAACAGATATGTCCAACAGCTCATTAATTGCTCATGTACACAATAATAAATTATTCAATAGGCACCAATAGGGTGTTGTGGACATTTCCCCATCAGTATTTAGTGATGATAGTTTTGAAACGCATGAAGCTCCGCTATAGGTACATATTTAAATAATACATTTAAATTCAGAATGAATCTTTTCACCCACAACCCGACCACGTTAATGACTCTTCAGGTCAAGCCTTTGAAATTTTATTTGTGGATTTTTTTTCAAACGTGCAGCTGATCCACAGCGTTTCAGCATCGTTCTCCATCCATCCATCTGCTATTCCGCTTAGCTTCAACGGGTCACAGGGGGAGGATTGGTTCCTATCTGCATCTGTCAACGGGCAACAGAAGGGCTACTGCCTGGACGGATCGACAGTCCATCATTGTTTGTGTGACGATTTTGGTTTTAATGATTCTTCCATGCCAGCAGCCTGATGATGGTTTTAAAAGTTATTTGAAAAACAGTGCAAAACATGCAGCTTACGGCTTTTAACTTTAACTATTTGAAAGAAGATACGATTTCCTAAATCTGTTAACACACTGCAGTGGCTGTTGTAATGAAACATCAATCAGATGAAAACATAGCTAATATATTAACTAACCGACGCCCTTAAACTTGAAAATAAATTTGTAGGTGAAGCAGCTGTGCCGTTTTTTCACAGAATTTCACACGCAGCAATGGATTGTGGGTAATACCCTTCACTGAAGTCCGCACCGATGCAGGCTTCAGCGAAGTGCGGAGCGAGGGCGCAAAAGAGGGGCCGGATTCTCCGCTCTGGAGAATCGGGACACCCTATGCACTTGCGCCCCTCAACGGGAACGCGTAATTGAAGTGCACAAGGGTGCAAGTGCGGGTATTGGGACAGGGCCTTGAAGATCACAACTTTGTAAGTAAGTTTACCAATGTTTTTTTTTTTTTTTTTTACATCTGTCCAGTCTGTTCATGTTTTCACATTAACTTATGTTTTAAACATACACCGTGCTCTTGGTAGTTGCAAAATAGCGGAGATGCTTTTCTCTCAGTCAGACAAGTATACATTGTGTGTGCGCGCGCTTGTGTCTTAACACTAGAACAGCCAAGTCACCGTTTTTAAATTTCTATATTCAATAACTTTGTCAAGTTAAATCAAAAAGCCTTGCTGGTCTCTCCCTTTTCCTAACACTTCATGAATTTTCATTAAAGTTAGTTTGATTATTATTATTATTATTTATTGTGTGAATAAAAACGGAAATCATTTCGGCCTATAATGTCCACAGGCGGTCATTTTGATCTGTTTAAATTGAGTTTATGGATGTTCTGGATTAGATAATTTGAGAGTATTCTGTGAAGGGTGGTTGGCAGAGATGGATCATGCTGTATTTGAAAATATAGGGGACATTGTAGGCAATATTACTCAGTTACAAGTAAAAGTACTGCTGTTGGAGAAATACTCAAGTAAAAGTACAAAGTATTCATAAAAAATCTCAGTGTATTAGTTCCTTTTAACGGCTGATGTCATCGGCATGTCTCCAGACTAGCGCTGGAAATTGTGTGTTTTGCTTTACCAAAACTTAAAACACCAACAATCTGTTAATCTTTAATAATTGATAAGATACAAAACAAATGTTGACTGACTGATTAACTCAAAACACCTGTAAAGGCCTTTAAAAGGTCCCTCAGTCTTGTTCTGAAGGCTCCACAATCATGGGGAAGACTTCTGACTTAACAGCTGTCCAAAAGACGACCATTGACATCTTGTACAAGGAGGGCAAGACACAAAAGGTGATTGCTAAAGAATCTGGCTGTTTGCAGAGCTCTGTGTCCACAGACAGGCACATTAACAGACAGGCGAAGGGACGGAAAAAATGTGGTAGAAAAAAGTGTACAAGCTCTAGGGATAACCGCACCCTGCAGAGAATTGTGACGACGAACCCATTCAAAAATGTGGTGGAGATCCACAAAGAGTGGACTGCAGCTGGAGTCAGCGCTTCAAGAACCACCACGAAGAGACTCATGAAAGACATGGGATTCAGCTGTCGCATTCCGTGTGTCAAGCCACTCTTGAACAAGAAACAGCGTAAGAAGCGTCTCGCCTGGGCCAAGGACAAAAAGGACTGGACTGCTGCTGAGTGGTCCAAAGTTATGTTTTCTGATGAAAGCAATTTTTGCATTTCCTTTGGAAATCAAGGACCCAGAGTCTGGAGGAAGAGCGGAGAAGCACAGAATCCACGTTGCATGAGGTCCAGTGTAAAGTTTCCACCGTCAGTGATGGTGTGGGGTGCCATGTCATCTGCCGGTGTTGGCCCACTCTGTTTCCTGAGGTCCAAGGTCAATGCAGCCGTCTACCAGGAAGTTTTAGAGCACTTCATGCTTCCTGCTGCTGACCAACTTTATGGGGATGCAGACTTCACTTTTCAACAGGACTTGGCACCTGCACACAGTGCCAAAACCACCAGTACCTGGTTCAAGGACCATGGTATCCCTGTCCTTGATTGGCCAGCAAACTCCCCTGACCTTAACCCCATAGAAAATTTATGGGGTATTGTGAAGCGGAAGATGCAATACGCTAGACCCAACAATGCAGAGGAGCTGAAGACGACTATCAGAGCAACTTGGGCTCTCATAACACCTGAGCAGTGGAGGAGCAATGGCGGCCCGCATGGTATGCGGTCACAAAGCAGAGCAGCCAGCGGCAATTGGTCCGATGCTCTTTAGAAAGTTAACTATACTCACAATCCTGCGGCATCCCCACCACCACACATTGCTCTCAAATCTGTGGGAAACACCACCCAGTGTATAATTGTAGGCCAGTAGGGTGCAGTGCATACCTAAATTATCACAAGCATGCGGTATCTGTGTCTTCGGGTAAGAAACTCAACAACGGAGGTCCAACTAGTGATGTTTTCAAACTCTCAATTCCCTGAGAATTATCTATTGGCAGCAACATGACGAGCAAATCAGTCTCTCTTTCATCGCTTGATACTAGCAAAGAGGTAAAAATGTATGAAACTTTTTTGCATTTTGAGGGGAAATCAATGTTTTAATAGCAGGGTTGTTCCGAGCGCTTTGTCCGTCCAGGCTCTTGTAGAAGTAAAGACGTCATCTAATATGGCTTTCCTCTGAAAAGAGGACCCGCACCAATGTATTTTAAAACTGATTTTTAAAGTCATATTTTACAATATCGCCAATATTTTGCAATTAATGTGCTTTACGTAATTATTATTACATAATATTTTAATGGCTATTTTCAAAGATGTACTGCAAAAACTACACACTGTCACTTTAATGTTACCAACGGAGTTAATAAACTGAACTTGGTAATGGTGTTAAGACTTGAGCTGCAAACAATTGAAGTAGTTGCACCTCAATTAATTCATATTTATTGAAGTATATTTTGTATGCATAGTGCTGGTCGTATTGACTAAATATTTTCAGATTTTCAATAGTAATTCAATTCGATGGGCATGTAAAAAAAAAGGGTTAATTCCTGAGGGGGGGTATGTGCGATTTTTCCGGCTGATATTTTTCTATAAATCTCAAAATTGTTTTACGCAGTTTTCAGACCACTTTTTGTACTTAAGTTGGCTTTATAAATAATATCCCAGGTGAGGCAGAGAAGCTGTGGATCCCCAACAAAAATTCGTCCGACCACAACGTCTTTTCCCAGGCCAAAAATGGTCGCGTTAGGACTGCTTAGATCAGTAAAAATATGTAAAGGAACATTTATCTAAAAATGCCTTCAGGTACATTTGTGCATGTCTAAAGTTATCTTGGGTTACATATATAATTGTTATTTCTGACTTCGCTTTGTTTAGTTCAACTTATTCCGTTGTCAATCAGTTGTTAGTGGACGCGTCCTCTAGGGGACGTCCTTTACATGTCTATTTGTAGTTAATCATGACCCTGTATCTCTCACAATGCTCAACCTTTACTATCAGATATAATAAACTGTGCTTAGTCCTTGCATGGTTAATGCGTCAATAATTAATTTAATTCGCCAAGTTTATAAGAGTTTGTGAAGACTTCCACTGACATAGTTTGCATGTCTGGATCGAGGCTGTAGTCGTCAACTGACGTCTTTTACACGTTTTAAAGCACAACAGAAATAAAGAGGCACTGTCTTTATGAGATTCATGATTTGTATAAAAAGTATATATATTTCCTTTTTTTATAGATAAATCTAATTACAAAGTACCCAGTGATGTAAAGCCACTGCATTCAAGTCATTATTTCAACAACTAATAAAGGATCTCTTGATAGTACATAATCCCGCGATATGCTAACGCATTCTCCCCATAGACGCCGGAACTTTAGCACTAGAACAACCACGAAGAGAGGAGGAATACTTATATCTATATTATACAAAACAAATCTACTTTTGGGTAAGCATATGTTGTATTATTAGATTAACGTGCTTGAGTTTGACTTATTTGACACGAATGAACCAAAAGAAATGATGCCGACATTGTCAACTGAAATGCACAATAAAGTCAAAGTTATCACTGTAATTTCTTAATGTCACCTTTTGAGAGGTTCATTCAGGAAGTAAATCACCTGGATTATAATTTTATATGGGTATTATTTTATTTTTATTAAATTATTTGTAGCACCTTGAGATGTCAAGCATTATTTTAATTGTCTTCACATTTAGGTGCAGCCAATTTCCAAAACTGGAGGATTTTCCATCAGAGACTGCGTTAACAAAGTTATGAACATAATTTCCTGTTTCCCGGATGAATCTGTATTGTAAAATCTGTAAAATAAATAAATGTGATGTGGAATTTTGTGTTTTTTTATTTCATCCCGTTATCTCTGATCTACGAATGAATGACTAACATGTCTGGACCGATTTTGGCCCTTTTAGAACCTTTGTCAAGTTTAGATGTCCGGTGTTGTGCCATAAAATGATCGTCTGCCAAAAAGTGATTAGCCGCCGCGGGAGCGCGCACGGTTTGGGTAACTGCATTTCTACATGAAATTCACAGGCATTGCGGCTTAAAACTCGGCATATCAAGCAATATGGACATCGAGAAAGCAGAAATATCCTTGTCAGGTACTTAAACAGATGTTTATCGTGGAGATTTGCTGTTTAGGTTATATTAATCCGCTTCGCAATATTTGCGATTGAAAGATGGTTTGTGGTAAGAACTGGCTTTCTTTATGTTATAGCCTTGATAGTAAAAACGTAATTTAATATGGGGCACGGTATTGAATGTAAAGTGAAACGTTGTATAAATGGAAATAAACAATTCTCCAGCGATTTGATTTTTTTCTCTTTCTTTAGCCCACTTGGACGTGGAGCTACAGCTAACTATGATACTTTGACACTTTTACTTGAAAAAATGTGATCAAACTGATAAAGCTTTGGCTTTACAATGACACTGCGGTAGGCTAGGCTACTATCTATAAATCACTTGGGTCTGTTTAAAAGTAACACGATAAAAGCATAAATGGTTCACTTCAGCATATACCGTATTTTCCGGGCTATTAGCCGCTACTTATTTCATATATTTTGAACCATGCGGCTTAAATAGAGGAGCGGCTATTCTGTGGTTCTTTCTTCCTCCGCTAGGGGTGCGCTAACCGGAAGTAGAATCAAATCTAAAGAAAAATAAAGCAAAGAAGCATACGTTACTTTTTTCTTTAGCTAGCAGATAGAACACGGACGGAAAAAAATTAGCATCTATTTCCGTAATTATTTTCAAACTTTTGCCTCTTCATTATGGAACCCACACGAAGAAGTTCGTATGATGCAAGTTTTAAGCTGAAGGCCATCGATCTTGCTATACAGTACGGAAACCGCGCGGCTGCGCGGAAGCTTGGCATCAATGAATGTATGGTGCGCCGCTGGAGAATACAGCGGGAAGAGCTCATGAAATGCCAAAAGTCACGGAAAGCTTTTAGAGGACATAAAAGCAGGTGGCCTGAACTCGAAAATGTCCTGGAGGACTGGGTGAATGTACAGAGAGCAGGCGGCAGAGGTGTGTCCACTGTTCAGATCCGACTCAAAGCTAAAACAATAGCGCGCGAAATGAATATTGAAGATTTCAAAGCAGGGCCGTCATGGTGTTTTAGATTTATGAGACGTAAAAACCTGTCGATCAGGGCACGGACCACTCTGTGCCAGCAACTCCCCCCTGACTATCAGGAAAAGATTAACAACTTCCGCACTTTCGTTGAAAGCAAAATAAAAGAGCACTCCATTGGACCAGACGAGATCATAAACATGGATGAAGTGCCTCTGACATTTGATCTGCCTCTGACCAGGACGGTTAACAAGACTGGCGCATCCTCTGTGTTGTTGAAAACAACAGGCCACGAGAGGACGCACTTCACCTGTGTGTTGGCATGCACGGCTTCCGGACAAAAACTTCCACCTATGGTGATTTTTAAGCGCATAACTATGCCTAAAGAACAACTACCGAGAGGCATTGTGGTCAAAGTTAACGCCAAAGGGTGGATGATGGAAGGGCTGATGAAGGAATGGTTAACAGAGTGTTACAGCAAGCGCCTGGGAGGATTTTTTCACCGGAAAAAAGCACTGCTTGTTTTGGACAGTATGAGGGCCCACATCACAGATTCTGTCAAAGATGCAATCAAGAAAACAAACTCAATTCCAACTGTGATTCCTGGAGGTACAACAAAATATTTGCAGCCACTTGACATCAGCGTGAACCGGGCATTTAAAGCAGCACTCCGGGTTGAGTGGGAGACTTGGATGACAAGCGGGGAGAAGTCATTCACAAAAACCGGGCGCATGCGAAAAGCATCCTTTTCTGATGTCTGTCAGTGGATCCTAACAGCGTGGAGGGCTGTGAAAGAATCCATCACCAACGGGTTCAGAAAGGCAGGACTGCTGCGTGAGAGCAACTTCGGAGCCAACTTTACCGGAGGATGAAAGTGACACAGAGAGCGAGGCAGACGGGGACAGATGTGACGAAGCGCTGATGAGATTGTTCAACTCCGACACCGAAGAGGACGACTTCATGGGTTTCAGCGAAGAGGATTAAAGTGGCGCAGGAGAAATGAAGTTAAGTAAATGGTTATTTTATTTTCTATTGGTTCTGTTCTGTTTTAACCAGCAAAGTTGCTGTCGCCTTAAAAGGCACTTATTAATTCTGCGGCCTATGGAAAGGTGCGGCCTATGTGTTTTGTAATTATCTTTTTTTTTTTAAATAGCGCAGGTGCGGCTAATATAGGGGAGCGGCTAATAGCCCAGAAAATACGGTACATTAAAATTGAGATTGTCACTTACCAAATAGCATACCCTCCTGTTTACCTATAACATGCCTCAAAATGTATTTAAATTCTTTATTGATGATTTAATTCTAGACATCAGAAGTGGCATTTTATTTGCCAAAAAGTGATTGAATCATCAAGTTTTTGTAATGGACACTGTAATCAATTTCTGGCAAGTGGATTGGTCATCTTTTTGCCATTTTGGGGGTTTTTAAGGGGGTGGAAGACACCCAGTATTCTGTGATGAGGCTAGTAACATCAAGAGAGAACAAATAAAGCCCTTTTGAGAAATATTTAACCTTTCATTGGTAACCAGAACACTAATCACATTTTGGCAAGTGAAATTCTCAGTTTTTGCCCTGTTGGTGCCATTTATGATGGTGGAAGAGACCCAGTATGCTATGATGAGACTAATAACATCTAGAGTTAATAAATAAAGTAATCTTTAAGTCTACTTATCCCTTTACAGGTAACCAGGACGCTGAAATCAAAATTTTGCAAGTAAACTAGTCAATTTTTGGCCATTTCTGGAGGTATTTATGATGATACAGCAGACAGTATGAGTACAATAACATAAACAGATAACAAATAAAACCCTTATTTGGTCAATTTTAGCCACCATTACAAAAACTGGATGATTCAATCACTTTTTGGCAAGTAAAATGCCACTTTTGATGTCTACAATTAAATCATCAATAAAGAATTTAAATACATTTTGAGGCATTTTTATAGGTAAACAGGAGGGTATGCTATTTGGTAAGTGACAATCTCAATTTTAAGGTATCTATATGCTGAAGTGAACCATTTATGCTTTTATCGTGTTACTTTTAAACAGACCCAAGTGATTTATAGATAGTAGCCTAGCCTACCGCAGTGTCATTGTAAAGCCAAAGCTTTATCAGTTTGATCACATTTTTTCAAGTAAAAGTGTCATAGTATCATAGTTAACTGTAGCTCCACGTCCAAGTGGGCTAAAGAAATAGAAAAAAAATCAAATCGCTGGAGAATTGTTTATTTCCATTTATACAACGTTTCACTTTGCATTCAATACAGTGCCCCATATTAAATTACGTTTTTATTATCAAGGCTATAACATAAGGAAAGCCAGTTCTTACCACAAACCATCTTTCAATCGCAAATATTGCGAAGGGGATTAAAATAGCCTCAGGTTTATATTGTGACCATTTAAGACAAACAGCAATGCTTCAAACAACTTCTTAACTAGAAAACAGCAAATCTCCGCGATAAACATCTGTTTAAGTACCTGACGAGGATATTTCCGCTTTCTCGATGTCCATATTGCTTGATATGCCGAGTTTTAAGCCGCAATGCCTGTGAATTTCATGTAGAAATGCAGTTACCCAAACCGTGCGCGCTCCCGCGGCGGCTAATCACTTTTTGGCAGACGATCACTTTATGGCACAACACCTGTCACTTTTTAATACAATGTTTGTATGATTATTTTATATGCAGGCTTATATGCCTACACTTAATGTTGAAAAGCATATTTTGATTGTCAAGAAGATAATGAATTCTGACGTTCAGGGATGCGCAGAAAAGACACGGCAAAAAAAAAGATGTAGGTTCAACTTTCATTTCGGAACTTTTTTTCAACCATGACGGGACGTCTTGGATTGACGTCGTTTCAACGGTATTCAACGTCCAAATGTTTGCTGGGTCAGCAGGAGCCCTGAAATCTCAAACACTGACGGACACCTTTAGCTCTTCCTGGTCTCCCAAGCTGTGGGATGCACACTGTTTCTTTGACGGAGCCAGCCCAACACAAACTCGTTTTGAATATCAATGAGATGCAGAAGATTTGATGGTCAAATCCAATTAACCATTAAGACTGCTGTTGCCATGCGATAAACGCGTTTTTTCACCGATTGACATTCATACTCTTGTCCCGCCCATGCTCTTCAAGTGGATCAACCAGAAGAACTAGTTAGCCAGTACTTTCCTGTCAAACCACAGCGTAATTCCGACCTATCATTCATTGACAGCTGCTTGTGGCGTCTAATGGCATCAACATAAACACTGAGCACAAATCGCTCATACATTTTCCTGTCTGTTAAACCAATTGAAATATTCGAACTGCTCTGGAAATTATTTAAATGCGCACTATGAACGGTGTATGTTAGGGGGATGGTTAGTACCGTCCAATACATACACAGAGCCACTCTTACCGTTGTGTGGGACAATTGTTGGTAGTTGAGCTTCACCGAGTTGTTTCAATCTGCCTTGCCGTTTCTTCCGACTTGTCCCCTTTTCCTTTCAACAACAGGTTGTTTGTGTGAATATTTTAAAGGTGTAAGAAACAAAAAAATCCAACCAGTGTCTCGTCCTGGACTTTGCTGCAATCAAAAGCTATAGTCCAGTTAGCTTCACGCTAGCACCTAGCACTCAAAACATTGTGTCTAATGGAAGCCGCTCAAGTGAATAAGCTACTCTGTTCCTTTTCCATACCAACAACAGCTCCGCGTCAGAGCCCGGGCCGACACGTCACGTGGTGGACTGAAAAATCAATTGGTCTTGCAGTTGACAGCTCCGTGCTCCAAGGAGTTTCTGCTCTGAGCGTAAAAATGGCGTTATACCCATACGCCTGGAGGGACATTAACACCGGTGTCCCCTCCCCGGCAACACCGATGTCATTTCAAACGGATTAAAGAGAAAGCTGCGGTGACATTAATCTGCCAGATTTGTGCTCATAAATGGTGCTGGTAATTTGTAATGGAGAGAGTGACACGCAGCAAATTTAATCTAATGAGAATTGAAAATATATTATAATTATCAATCCGGATTTCAATAAAAAATTTCATTGAGAAATACTTTGGCGTCATCATGAGGGGAAAAAGCAATGCCTATAAACTTTAGGGGATATAAAGTTTTAATGAATTTAAAAATGATATAGTAATCATATAAATGTTTTCTTTATTCTTAATTTTATTCATGCATGTAAATGTTTTCTTTCACACATGGCAATTTTGAATGGTCATTCTCACAACCTTTGAAATGACTGCATTATATTAAACTATTGAATTTATGCTTTAGCTAACGGTTTCTGAGTGCCACATGGGACGATAATATCAGAGTCAGCAGCTGTTATTTATGCTTCCCTCAGCTTATTACTAGCTGCATACCCCTCAAAAACGGATTTGTATTTGATGCATCTTAGTTAACACCAATAATTAAATTCATTTTTTAAAATCTTGTTTCATTCCAACAAAACTGATTTACCAGATTTTGTTAAAAAAATCTTTCAGTAATTTTGTGTACAAAGATATTATAAACAGTTTTTACTTAAGTTGAAAGAATTTAACTGCAGAAGTTATATTTTAAAAAAACTCAAGCCAGATGTTTTTGTTGTAGGGGAGAATATTCTCTGTGACCGTTTTGAGTAGTTTAAGTAAACTTATCTACTGTAAGGAATGAATGAATGAAAGTGCAGAGACCAGGGCATTAATTATTCAAAGAAAATTTTCTGTCTTTTATCTCTCGATTAAGTCATTTGTTTAATTTTTGAACTCATTTGATAATGTTGCCAACGTACTCAGAAATGGAACACTCTCAGCCACCTTTTTCCTCTAGGCAATTATTGGATTAGTTGATTGCATTTATTCTTCAAATATTTAATAGTAATGGGCCTCAAGAAATCAGAAATATACTGTATGTAGCTAATTTCAAATCAACAGAAGATGAGACAAAAAAGAACACTACAGGTAAACATAAAGCCATACACTGGTCCACAAAACCATAAATACCAAAAACACAGGAGGTCCCTGTACATGAAATTATACATGAATACGGTTTGATCTACACTAGTCCAGCAATAATCTCTGACTGTATGCTTAGGGTGGTTAGTATGCCTAAAGGAGAACCTCTGCCCCAGTCTCAATTTTTTTCCTGCCTGTAACATGTTTTCATCCAGCCATGTATTTAGCTCCATCCATCTTCCCATTTAATCTGGACCAACTATCTCATGCTAGAGTGAAACATGGTGGCTGCATCATGCTATGGGGATGCTATTTATTATGGTATGTTGGGGCTGATGCAGAGTGTTAGATTATTTCACAATTATGCACTACTTTACACTGGTAAATCACAAAATAAAGTTTACATCAAGTTTGCAGTTGTAACGCTATGAAGTCGAACTGCCTAGTTTAACTGAAATCGGACATTAGAAATGCAAATCCGACTTAAAGCTGCAGTCCGGAGGGTTTATTTATGTATCAAAGTTTTATATATCCTTAAAATGATGGTGGGGTTTAGTACTATGATAAAAGGCTAGTTTTCCAAGACATTTGTTATTTTTCTTTAGTCCCTCCTTCCTCCCATAGACCCCTATGCAATTCACACTGACCGGCTGTTTTGAATATTTGATTTATTGCAAGTTTTCACTATCTTTTGATCGCCAAAGAGCTCAGACAGGGACAAGTACTCTACAGGTGCTGGCCAGTAAATTAGAATATCATCAAAAAGTTGAATTATTTCAGTAATTCCATTCAAAACGTGAAACTTGTATACTGTATACTTTCCTTCCACACATAGTGATATATTTCAAGTGTTTATTAATTTTCATTTTTATTATTACAACTGACAGCTAATGAAAACACCAAATTCAGTATCTCAGAAAATTAGAATATTCTGAAAAGGCTCAATATAGAAGACACCTGGTGCCACTCTAATCAGCTGATTAACTCAAAACACCTGCAAAGGCCTTTAAAAGGTCCCTCAGTCTTGTTCTGAAGGCTCCACAATCATGGGGAAGACTTCTGACTTAACAGCTGTCCAAAAGACGACCATTGACACCTTGTACAAGGAGGGCAAGACACAAAAGGTGATTGCTAAAGTAGCTGGCTGTTCGCAGAGCTCTGTGTCCAAGCACATCAACAGACAGGCGAAGGGACGGAAAAAAATGTGGTAGAAAAAAGTGTACAAGCTCTAGGGATAACCGCACCCTGCAGAGAATTGTGACGACAAACCCATTCAAAAATGTGGGGGAGATCCACAAAGAGTGGACTGCAGCTGGAGTCAGCGCTTCAAGAACCACCACGAAGAGACTCATGAAAGACATGGGATTCAGCTGTCGCATTCCGTGTGTCAAGCCACTCTTGAACAAGAAACAGCGTAAGAAGCGTCTCGCCTGGGCCAAGGACAAAAAGGACTGGACTGCTGCTGAGTGGTCCAAAGTTATGTTTTCTGATGAAAGCAATTTTTGCATTTCCTTTGGAAATCAAGGACCCAGAGTCTGGAGGAAGAGCGGAGAAGCACAGAATCCACGTTGCATGAGGTCCAGTGTAAAGTTTCCACCGTCAGTGATGGTGTGGGGTGCCATGTCATCTGCCGGTGTTGGCCCACTCTGTTTCCTGAGGTCCAAGGTCAATGCAGCCGTCTACCAGGAAGTTTTAGAGCACTTCATGCTTCCTGCTGCTGACCAACTTTATGGGGATGCAGACTTCACTTTTCAACAGGACTTGGCACCTGCACACAGTGCCAAAACCACCAGTACCTGGTTCAAGGACCATGGTATCCCTGTCCTTGATTGGCCAGCAAACTCGCCTGACCTTAACCCCATAGAAAATCTATGGGGTATTGTGAAGCGGAAGATGCAATACGCTAGACCCAACAATGCAGAGGAGCTGAAGACGACTATCAGAGCAACCTGGGCTCTCATAACACCTGAGCAGTGCCACAGACTGATCGAGTCCATGCCACGCCGCATTACTGCAGTGATTGAGGCAAAAGGAGCCCCGACTAAGTATTGAGTGCTATACATGCACATTCTTTTCATGTTAATTCTTTTCAGTTGGCCAACATTTAAAAAAAAACTTTTTTTTTCATTGGCCTTTAAAATATTCTAATTTTTTGAGATACCAAATTTGGAGTTCTCATTAGTTGTCACTTATAAATATTAAAAGAAATAAACATTGGAAATACATTGGTCTGTGTGTATTGCATGAATATAATGTACAAGTTTCACGTTTTGAATGGAATTACTGAAATAATTCAACTTTTTGATGATATTCTAATTTACTGGCCAGCACCTGTATATATAGAAGTGTTTCAAATGCATTGACAGGCAATGGTTCATAATTAACATTAAAACAGTTTATCTTGTGGGAGGTTTTTTTTTGTTTTTTTTTATCCTTACATCTGCACATTTTACAAATATTCCAGTTTTGTAAACAGAAAGTTGGGGGAGCACCACAGGTCCTTAAAAGCAAATATTACCATTTAAATATATAAGTTTACACTAAATAAATACATAGTGCTTATGAAATAATACACCCAAACACAGGGATATGTAAACATTTAATTTATTGTTAAATTGCTGGCGTGCTTTTTTTCTTCTTGCGTTGTTTTTTGGTTACATTTCTGCACAAGCTGTTTAGGGCAACTTGGGCCATGAGGAAGGTGATGGTGAAGTTACGTCTGTACCATTCTCTGGATATGCAGAAGAAAAGGCGTAAACTTTAGTAACAAAATAATTAATTTATACAGAGCTTTCAAAGTACAGAATTGCTGGTTTGGATGAAGAAATGCATAAAACAGTTGTGAGTTGGTTGGTTATAGCCTAACACAATAAGAATCAAAAGCCAGGAGACAACAAATCACCTGAAGAAGTGATGTATTAAAGGCAAGATAGCTTATCACAACAACTCACAACAGCCTTTCACGCAACACACAGAGCGTTACAGCATACTAAAACCCCACCTGGAGCACTGGGAGATGCACAAACTCACTTGTTGTATTCTGCATGTCGCATTCTGTTTCTGTCCAAAAAGTTTTTGTAAAATACAGCCATTTCTTCATTGCTTAGGGAATGGCGTCTTCCTGTGGAAAAGGGAAGAATGCTCCATCAGTTCAGTATAATTAATCTGACATTAGAATGCAGCTTTTAAAGGAATTACTATGCCTCTTTTGTCCTAAATAGGGCCCAACCGATATGGATTTTTGGGTTCCAATGCCGATATAAAACATTAGCAAAGGCCAATAGCCGATATAATGGCCGATAAATTCCAATATCCCCCCCCAAAAAAGCACCTAACGTGTCTACACCGAACGCGATAGGAGCGACTAAAAAGCGTGACACGCCTAGCTGTTCACGTGCACATTCGCACCTTTAAGCGTGTACAGAGCGAACTGGACACGCTTCAAATATGGTATTTTCACGCCTGAGTGCCGCTGCCGGTGGATTATGGACCGAGCCGATGGAGGACTGTGTGTCCGACCCGGGCTTTAGCGGAGCTGGGGCTAGAGTGCAGCTGCCGGTGGATTATGGATCGAGCTGATGGAGGACTGCGTGTTCGGCCCGGGCTTCAGCAGAGCTGGGGCTAGAGTGCAGCTGCCGGTTGATTATGGATTATGGCCTCCGATCTGACAGATTGGATTACGTGTTCGGCCTGGCCTCCGGTAGAGCTGGGAATGCTGCACTGGGGGTTTGGTGAGCTACAGATACAATCTAGCTACGGCGGAGGAATCCATAAACAGCAGCGAGCATCCTCTAATAAACACCAGCTCCTCGCTGCCTGGAGAACGTGACCTGCTCGCCCAGTTTGTGCCGGGAAGGTCCAAGCTTCACCTGCCAACACACTAACTACATTTCTGAGCAGCTGTCCATCTGTCTGCGGTTCATTAAAGTTTATAATATTTGAGCAGCATAGGACGTGGTGCGGGAGCTGCTACCAGGAAACCAGGTGAGGAGGCTGTTTCATGGTCACACTCCATTGATTTTACATGTAAACCTGAAGCTCTACTGGCTCCTATCGTATTTGGTCTGGACACACCGTATCACCGCCCATTTTGATGCTCACATATTTCTCCCTGATCCATTTTGCAAATTCTGTACATATTTCTAAATATTTTGAATGTTTTAAAGATCTTTACATAGTCTGGTCTGTTGCACATTACAACATTGGTGTGCCACTTAATCTGTATTTTTTACTCAATAACTGCACAGTACTCTTTTTGTAACTATGTCCATAATGTATTTCTCTGGACTCTTAAATTGTGTTCTGTTCTTGCTTTTTTGCTGCTGTTACAACATAATTTCACTTTGTAGGACAATACATGATTGTTATATTCTATTCTACACACCAAAGAACACTCTTAGTAACTCACTGCAGATTCCAATTAATGCTAATAAAATGTATTTCCTTTATTTTCTTGAATGCACCAGTTCTGCATGCAGCTTAGTGCTGACAAGCTTCTGCAAACATGAAGAACAAGCCGGCTGTCTAATCTGGAGGGAATATCTGCGACAAATTTTCCCAGAAAGTAGCAAGGGATGTCGCTAGGCACTTTTTAGGAAAAAAATAATAAAAAATAGCACCATCAAAGCAGCACATGACCAGCACTGTTGCAGCGTTTGTCTAACTGAGGTTAAATCCCGACCACTGAGCACACAGACCCGACCAACAGTGCTGAAAGTATTTATTCATTTATATCCCAATCATGAGCCGGTGGCCGCCGCTGAGCGGCCACTGTCTAAAAAACCCTGGTCAAGTAAAAACCACACAACCACCTTGGTAAAGACACCACTGTAGCGCTCTTTTCTTATCAAGCGTTGCAAACTGTTAAGTTA
This sequence comes from Apricaphanius iberus, assembly GCA_028564705.1. NCBI lineage: Eukaryota > Metazoa > Chordata > Actinopteri > Cyprinodontiformes > Aphaniidae > Apricaphanius > Apricaphanius iberus. The sequence continues at coordinate 602,477 of JAPXFQ010001678.1, read as the reverse complement.
CCACACTTGTGGGACACACAGTCAGTTTATGACAGTAGATTTAAAATGGTGACAAAGTCGCTATTGAGAATTTCCTGCTGTCACTCATACTTTACGAAACCAGTCTCATTGTTGCTTTACTGCACATATGACTAAAGGGAGTCTTAAAGGGTGCACTCTGATGCTGCTGCTACAGCGTTTTTTTGGTTGTTTGCTTTTAAGGCAAAGAAACATTTGATACATTATTTAGTCTAACGCACCAGTTATGATATGAACATAAGGGGAGCATGGTGGCGCACAGCTAGGTCCTGGATTCGATTCCCGCCGGGGACCCTGTGGGTGCTGAGGGTGTGTTTGTTCCTCCGCATCATCGGCACCCACACCCTTAGTGGGGTTGGTGAGCCTTTCTGTGTGGAGTTTGCATGTTCCCTTGTGCAGCTAATATGAGCTGCTCCCTCAAAAACATGTACCAGGCTGCATACTGCCTTCTCCTGGGAAGGGTCTGCCCGGAAAAACGTGATCCACCCCTTCAGGTGAAAAGAAGGGTCCATCACTTCTCAAAGCATGAAGGAGACTTGAGCTCAGTGCAGGGCCCTCCCAGGGTTGGCAGAGAGAGAGCAATGCCCAGGACTGTACTTAGGAACACTGGGTGATAAATAATTGGGGGGGTAAAATCGTGGAATTAAAAAAAAAAAAAGATATGAATTTAAGGAGTCACATTTATGCCATGTGTTTGTACAAATCTAATTTTTAGCAAGGAAATATGCAGATTATCAAAACCTTTTAAACACTAACTTTTCAACACAAAGCCAAAACGAGGCACACATTAACATTATGAAGGAAGTGGGGGAAAAACATTCTTTTCATTGCATGTTTCCAGTGGTGTGCAGTCAGGGTAGGCACTGCCTACCCAGGGCAGACAGGAATAAATTAAATAATTCAATTTCAATACTTAGTTTTTGTAATATTTTCTATAGTTTTAAAGACTTATTATTTTCCACATATAATTTTTCAAATATAATTTCCAAAAGCTTCTAGTAATAATCGTTTTGAAAGCAAGGCATTTTAGGGCTTTTCATGATTTAATAAAAATTACTCAATGCGCCTCCTGTTGGTCAGAAAGAGTAACTCACACTTGCAGTACATTCCATGGTCAAGGCAACATCCAAAGGCACAGGGCGGCTCTGCCTTCACCTCCCATATCATCGCAAATATCCGTTTTCGCGCATGCGCTGTCAGTTTACCCATCAAAAATCATTTGCGTGAAAAGGCAGATTACTACGCTGCCTTTTTACGTAACTGTGGTACGCCAACATACGGCAGTCGTCTATTTATATTAACGTCAAATTACTGAATAGCTAAGTGGTAGCTACCGGCAGGATGACAGCCAAGATGACAGCCCGAGAGATGTTCAAAAATGTTATTCGTCTTTCTTTTGAAGAAAAATCTAAAATTTTGAATGATGGGAGACCAACACCTGAGCTACCTGAACTTCATCAAAGGAAGGGACAGAAAATAATTCGTACTTTTCAGAGTGAATGGTACAAAAGGAAGGATTGGCTGTGTGGATGTGCGACAGTGAACTGGCTGTTCTGCTTCCCATGTTTGCTTTTCGGTGGCACCACTGACAAGGTCTGGACCAATGCTGGATATTGTGATTTGAACAACTTGCCCTGTGCTAGATGATCCACATTCAGAGCCAGATTGTTCTGAAAACATTTGGCTGCAGCAGAATCTACCTGGCATTGGACGAGCAAAGGCGGCTAAGCATTAGCTTGCCCAATGAGACTGTACGGAAGAACAGAGAAATCCTTACAAGTCTTATTAATGTTGTGCGTTTCCTCGGTAAACAAGAGCTGTCTTTCTGCGGGAACTACGAAACTCAAAGTTCATCGAATCGGGGAAATTACATTGAACTACTGCACCTGCTAGGCAGCAAGGATGCCAATCTTACCGCCCACTTGGCAACATATACAGTGTTTTCCAGCACTTCAAACAGAATTCAGAACGACTTGATTGAGGCGATTGCAGATGTTCTGAGGGACAACATAAAAGAAGAACTGAGTTTGGCGCAGTTTGTTGCTGTGGAGGTTGACGAAACAACAGACATCACAAATAAGGCTCAACTCTGTTATTCTAAGGTACCTGTCTGGCAGTGAGGTGAAGGAGGCTTTTCTAGGCTTTGATGATGTCAGCGATGACAGGAGAGCGACCGCAATAGCTAACTATGTCTTGGGTGTAATGGACAAGTTAAACTGTGCGCACAAATTGGTAGCGCAAACATATGATGGCGCATCAGTTATGGCATCGCAGCTAAATGGAGTGCAGGCAAAAATCAGAGAAAAAGTACCGGAAGCATCGTTTTCTCACTGTTCGCAGTCTGCACAGATAATAGCGGAATATAAAATCTTTTTAAGACTCTGGAAGGCCTTGCAGCTTATTTCAGCAAGTCCACAAAGCGCAGCAATCTGCTTGATGAAGTGGTGAAAAAGCGCATC